>JAMBLF010001378.1:0-101600 GCA_030578115.1 Leucoptera coffeella
CTCGTGAGCTTTAGCATAACTTGATGGCATAATGACAACAGTTTGCCAATCCATCGCCTAAAAATCACTTTTAGTGTCGTCTGTTATGACAATACAGTAAAGACAGATAGGTAGTTAATTCTATAAACTACCGACACTAAATCATTGCAAATACAAATCCGCAATTTCATATTCAAAATATCTATTTTGACAATTGCAAACAAGGACATTTATAAAACAAACTCATATTTAACTTGAATTTTTTTTCTTTCTTTCTTTTATATTTCATCACGCGATGTACCGTGTCTCTGTGTATGTAGCTGTCAATGTTCTATTCATAAATAAATTGGAATGTAACTCAGACGATACGTAAATAGAATAATTAATTGGATTAACTACTCATTACAGTCGAACTCCAATTAATTAATAGTTTCACAGATGAATAAATTAAAACTTACGTAATAATGGAGGAAGCCAGTTGACGTTGACCTCGCAATGTGCGTCCATGAAGACCAGAACCTCACCAGAAGCCATGTCGGCTCCGAGGTTCCGCGCATAGGCCACGCCCATTCTTTTCTCGATATTCCTAATCTTAACTTGAACTTGTGGAAACTCTCCCTTTGTATAAGCAGTCAACATTGCCCCTATGGATTCTGACACTGAAGACATATAATTAACATCGTGATTATGATAGGAGATTGACAAAAGGTATATATGTAGCTGTAGATGAGGTGGTGTAGGGGTAACGTAGCAGTATGCAAGATAATACGCAAACCGATCAAATAGGTTACTGAACCTTTTCACTGACGTTAGAAGCACTTATAATAGCAAAGTGTCTATAAGGGGGTTCATCAATTACAATGAAGACAAAGCAGTTAGACACGATCGTGAAAAATGGTATAAATGATCTTAATCCACCCATCTTCAAGAAGGGGCTGTGACGTGCATGTGTATAAATATACTCGTGGGAACACATCACTACTATATCATATACACATCAGTGTAGGAAAACATTATGGGGAAAGGCCTTTTTTTCGAAACAGGCAATAATCAGCGTCCGTAGACGGCAACTGAAAACCACCAGCTCGCTGAGTAAGTCATAGTTAAAAAAGATAATGAAGCCCTTACATATATCATTTCCATCATTAATTACAATGATTTCTTTGAGCAATTTCGGTGGAGTTCGATTGACTATACTGCGGAGTGTTCTCTGTAACGCGCTCCACCGTTCTGCATACACACTGACGACTATACTGACATTAGGAAGAACAGCCAGATAGTCTCTTTGATTGCATTCTACGTGACGTACATCTGGCAGGGATCGGTTGGCGGATATGACGTCACTCACGGCTGGATTGTACCCTAGTTTTGATTTTATCCTTTGGTCTGCACTATCAAGATTAAACACTGGCTTTCCCTGCTCGCCGGGACCTGAGAAAATAAATTAACATTATAAAAGAAGTCCTATTAATTTTGGGATGATCAAGCGATATCTCCTCGGTCACGTTAATTTCAAATCAACTCGCATATTAGTAGGTACCCTACCTACATTTTCACTTCCAAAATAGCGCTCAACACATAAGAATTAATGCAAGTTACTACCTTTCCGTAATGCCTCTTCTGCTATGAAGTTGTAGTCATGCCAATCGATCCTCTGTAATCAAATTTCACACTAAGAACCTCTCAATTACATTTTACAAATAATAGTGAGATTTTACTTTCATTTATTTTATTAGAAAGTACCTATACCTAGTGTATAAGGTTACGAGCAGATTACTGTTCCATGAATGGTCTAATTAAAATGTTAATTGATTAAAATTCATTAATAGGTTAGTAATTGGTTGAATAGACATCGGAATTTTCTTAAACAGTTTTGCAATGTGTTTGCGAAATGTACAAACTCGCTTTATTTGTGCACCGCGGTAGCAACACTTGCATATTAGTCGTGACGCAGTGGTAGGTAGAACATTAAAAATTACCTTTGTACTTTCCACTTTAAATATTGGAATCCTAATGCCATTTCTGTACACCTCTATTATTTCTTCATTCGACCGCATCCATAACCAAATGAAGAATAAAATTAGTAGAATTAAAGTGAACATAAAATTTTCTGCTGGTGTAGATGTGCGCTGTATTTTTCGCAACTTTTTCAATAGCATCTGAAAACGTAAGGTTATTTGATTTGTTATATAAGATAAGTGAGCATAAAATTATCGGAAAATTGTAAAATTAAAACAATATACTATCTGTATAAAGCCTATATGAGCAGTGCGTTCGTAAGTAGAATTAACCCATTAATCCTTTCGGAGTGGGCATCGCTCGAGTAACCTTCGTATCTAAGAATGTATATCCACTCAAAGTCACCTTTTGCTTGATAACCAGCATTCTACATAAATGGTGTTTTATGTCACAGTGGAAACGTTAGGCAGGTCTTACCACGGTGTTTTCGTAGCTTTAGTAGTGGGAGGTTTCGCAAATACTTTGTTGTTAATAATGAATATAGACCATATGTCATATTATTATAATGGTTAATCGATGAGCAAAAAGAGCATGTCAGCGTATTTTGAGATTTGCATGTTAATCTAAGATATTCTGATAGCGATTGGCCCTTTAACCAATGCTTCATGGTTTGGTCACATCGCAACAATTCCAGCAAATAGTCAGCTCTCGACGTACGCCGCCGTGTACATACGCTAACTATTTATTGCCTATCATAGTAGGTACACACTACATACATCCGCCATGAGAAGAATGTGTCCAATTTGATCTGTATAAGTTCTACGCGGCCTACCCCGTTCAACTCAACCCTTCAATTTGGATTCATAGATTTTACTTTACACATTTTCATTTTAGTATGTAGTAATGATATTCATATCTAAACACCTTATTATCTAAGCAATGTGCAGTGCTGGGTCTTGATATTAAAAAGAAAAATGTACATACAACTTTTGACTTTAAATTTGATATTGAACTACATATGTACATCGATAGAAATAATTGGGAATGTAAACTAAATACCATAACTGATTATGCTGTTAACAGTGGAGCACATTAAAATATCCTTAATCAGGTTTGAATTGCCAAATAAAAGGCAACGTATGGACTCGTACAGGAGGTCTATGAAGAACATATACATTTTTAATAGAAGTCATTTTTTTAAGACGGGTGTGTGCAGTTTGAATAATATAAGTGATAAGCTTAATTTATACACACATACATGTATGTACGTAAAAAACGACAGACTTGTCAGTTACAGTTCAATGTGGTAAATAGTTCCTGCACACTCAGTAGACTTTAATTAATGTCGTTAGTATGTTCATATAAAGGTCTTAAGGGTGTATTACAAATTACGACTTATATCTGGAGACTAAACTATAACTATAAATATACTATATGATGCCATATTTGATCCTGTGTATAGGGCGAATGGTTGGTTTCGCGTTGTTGCGTAGAACTACAAGCATTTATAATAATATTTAAGTGTTTTAAGACTTGCCATATTCCTCCTCCGACCTCTATGATAAAACCAGCACAATACACACAAAAATCCAATAGCCACGATATACATTGTCTGCGTTGTCTCCTTACGGAATTCCGGGGGCAACAGGAAGTCCATATCAGCTTCATAAGCTTTGTAGCTATTTGATCACGTAATAAAATTGTTTTATCTTGTACAGAATATTTTATATCTTAATAAGAATACAGCTAAAAAAACCTTTGAAGGTTTATTTATTATTTCTTGTATCTATGCTACAATACATTTTTCCAAAGTAGTTATTTGACACTTTTTACCCGTGGTCCCGTTGAGTCGCAATGTAAAAGGCGCATATTGGAAGGATTTTGGTAACATACATAATTACTATATCGGCTCTAATCCTTTCGGGGTGGATAAAACTTCGGAAAAACCTATCGCCTCAGTCCTATTAAAAGAGATTCGAAGACCTTAATTGGTATAGAGGATATTATCACGTTTACCCATAAGCTAGGATATGACGAGCAAAGTTTCATTCTATTTACGGTAAAACTAACATGGGACGTTTAAATTGAATATTAATTTTAATATTTGCTCAGTTGATAAGTTCTTTTTATCATTTTGTAACAAGCTGTAGTTCATTATTATAGAACCATTCGATTTCATTAATATAAACTATAGTAGGGCAGTTTTTTCTATTGGTATCGATATTATAGGTTCATCATGCAGCAGTGTATGTAGTACCTAATCCACTTGTGAGATTCTGATTGGCTACCATAATGTTCATCCATTTGTCATTGTCAAAGTAAAATCGAATTGTAAATAAAAAAACTCTTCACATTTCTTCGTCGGCGAAAACACATTATTTCTTATCATTTTGTCCTAATTCTTCCTGAAATTCGTAATAATCAGCGATATTCTACTATAAAGGTAACAGAAATATAAAATTAGTACATATTTATATTTGAGAATGGGCCAGTTGTATTATTGATAATATCCGGTGTTTGAAACCAATATTGGGTTATGTCCATTAACAATATTGTAATATCCTCAGTTTAATTAAATTACCTCTTTTGCGTTGCTGTCAAGCCTCATGATGCGTGTGTTAACTATGATCGTGTTTTAAAACTAGTACATTTTATTTTCAATATTGTTCCAGATGTTTACCAAAAATTGGAGAGTTTTTACTCTCGGTATTTTGCTGCTGGCAGCAGTTATTACCAAAGCAGAAGTAGAAGACGACGACGAAGAAGCTACCGTAGAGGTATCATTTTAGTAGTTTTCGTACCATAATTTTAAGAAATCAGATAGATGGCTTTACACTGTAACTAACTATAATATTCTTATTAGATTTGATAATGATTGGTTATTACCCTGATTTATTCTCATTTATCAACATTAAAACACCATTTTTGCCTAAATATCTTAAAGTTTCTGAATTAACCAGAATAATAATATAATATAATGAAAAACAATTATAAATATTTTTTCCATAAGAGGGTAAAGAATGATGACACTTAAATCCAACGCATTAAAGAATCTTAGTCCTATCATACTTATATTTACCATTTATGTTTCCTAGACTGAAGAAGATGCGAGCTACCAAACTCCCAAAGTAGATCCCAAGAAAGTGTACCTGGCAGAACACTTTGATGACCCGGCAGTGCTGAAAAAGAAATGGGTGACATCTGAAGCTAAAAAAGAAGGGGTTGATGACAACATTGCCAAATATGATGGACAGTGGATGGTAAGATATAAAAATGGTGTACCTTGCTATAATATACATTTTAGTCAAGAATATTAAATGAAACTCTACAATATATTTCTAATACTTTATTTATATTAATCTAATAGAAAAAAGGTTTATATCTGCATATAAGTTAAAAAATTAGTAAAACATTACCTGTATTTAACACTTTTAAATATTGAGGACAACTCTATTTGGGGCATGCATAATATTTAAGTCACTATTACACATAATGAATAAAGAAAATAGGTCACTTGTGATTACACTTGAACTATTAGACAGTGACACCTAATTATTGGACTATGCAATCAATAACACTGATGCCTGTAGTAAAAATAATCCAATTATGTTTCAGATTCGTCAACCCAACAGGAAGATATTAAAGGATGATCTAGGACTTGTCGTTGACGTCAGAGGCCAAACATGCAGCCATATCGGCCCTCTTAGACAGGCCATTTGTGTTCAAAGACAAGCCTCTCATTGTGCAGTATGAGGTCACAATGCAGGTAAGGTTCAGAAAAAGAGATAAATTTTAATTATGTATTGACCAAAATCCAAGCTTAGAATGTACATGTGTTTTAAGTTGTAGTTATTAATACTGTGAGAGATTTCAAGTTTGGCATATTCTTTGTGTATGTAAGGTAAGGTGAACACTGATAAAATTGTTCATGTAAATAGGTTTGAAAATAACTCGCACGTTTATTCTCCTGGATGATGACCTAAGTCGTCCAACACAAAGTTGGAGGATTGCCAATTGTAAATTTTTGTGTATTCATTGAAACAATTTTCTGTGAAAGTTCATTGAATGGATTGGCTCTTTGTGTCGTATTTTAGTACATGTAATAGGTTAATGAACATAACTTTTTTTGTTTGATGATGAAACAATGCTAGTTGGGACAAATAAAACACAGCCAAAATTCTTAATTTCGTAACTACATAGTATGTTATAGTGTTTAGAGATTCACGATTTCTACTCATGATTAATAACTAACAGGACTTATTGCGTAAGTTTTCATATAATAAAGTTACCTTTATTAACCCGACATTAATAAAGTAAAATAAAGGTAACTTTATTATATAAAAACTTACGCGATAAGTCCCGCGATAAGTCCCGTTGGTTATTAATCATACATAGTATGTGTTTTGTATTTAACAAAATTACTAAGTTAGTAATCTCAGGTTTAGTTTGGTTACTTACAATATGATTTCTTACACAGGAACCTTTGACATGCGGTGGTGCATACATCAAGTTACTATCTAAAGGCACTGACACTAAAGCTGACCTCCGCAAGTTCTATGACCAGACTGCTTACACTATCATGTTTGGACCTGACAAGTGCGGTAATGACAACAAGCTGCACTTCATCTTTCGCCACAAGAACCCCAAGAATGGCACGATTGAGGAGAAACACAGCAAGAAGCCAAGGTGCGTATCTCTGCTTATCATCATCATCATCATTATCTTATGGTACCCCAGTGGTACAAAGGGCCTTCGTGAGAAGTCGCCAACCGCTCCTATCCTGTGCCTTGCACTACGCGTCCCTCCAACACAATCCAGCCGCCCTCAACTCAGCGTCGACTGTGCGCTGCCAGGTGAGTGCGCCGGCCGGCCTGGGCGTCTGCTCTCGTATCTCTGCTTATACTATAAGAAAACATTATACTATAAATATATTTTGGGGTCAGGTTCACATTTAGCAAATTGAATGGAATTGTGATTTCGAATATTGATGATGGATTTTTAGCCAATTAAATAGATGGAGACTTTCCCTTCCCTTCCTTTCTGTAAATTGAGACCTTTACTTATCTCTTATTATTTATCTAATTCCAAGGTTTTATCTAATCATGTCTATGGATGTCATAAGATGCATACATATCAGTAAGTATATACAATTAGACTTAATACAAGCAATACTGTCACTTTACAGCGAACGTCTCGAAGACATTTACAAGGACAAGGAGCCCCATTTTGTACACTCTGATAGTGCGGCCAGACAACACGTTCAGCGTCCTAGTTGACCACAAAGAGGTGAACAAGGGCTCTCTGCTGGAGGACTTCACTCCAGCCGTCAACCCTCCTGAGGAGATTGATGACCCTAATGACAGGAAACCTGAGGATTGGGATGAAAGGGAGAAGGTGACACTCTATTTGTATTCATTTTGGGACTACATTAAATTTAATAATAATTCATTAGTACATGATCAAAGCTTCACATGCAACAAATAGTGTTTTACAACAAATTTAATTGGTAGTCCCAATAAGAACCGGAATGTGAAGCCACAACCACACAAAAATGAAACGTCACAAAACATTTATATAGTCTTTCAAGGTGTAGTAGCTCTTCTCCATCAGCATCGTTTCGTTTATATAGCAGTACTTTGGATTACAGTTCCTATAGACATTGTTTGGTAGTGACTACCAGTCCTTGTAACGTGACTCTTTACTTCTGAGTAAAGCGATCATTTTAACAGATTGACAGAGCAGTCGAAATATATATGTATAAAAATATGTAAGCAAACATTGTACTTTCACCTTATTTTACTAGTTATAGGTACTTATCGTACATATTTTATAAACAAATTATTACCTTCGTTACCCGATGTTTCATTAAATTTACCGGATTGTGCTTTCACTACCATTAACCCTGACATACGTTACTTTATCTCTGCAATTGTAAAGATAGTATAGCGTGCTTTTAAACGTATTATGTTTTTGAAACTGTATGTCATTTACTTCAGATTGTAGACCCCACCGCAACGAAGCCCGAAGACTGGGACGAGGAGGCTCCTGCCCAGATCGAGGACCCCAACGCCGTGAAGCCAGACGGCTGGCTGGACGATGAACCGGAGATGATTCCAGGTACTTAACATTGGGGAAGTTAATTGCCTGTTAAGGGCATTTGAGCTGTCACAGTTTTAGTCCTGTAATAGCATGAAACGTAAATAGAGTGACGTCATAAGACTGAAATTGATCATTGATGCGTTTATGTAATATATACATACTCATCAGCGGATATACATCACGTCTATAGAAGTGAAGTAGAGATAGCTGGTTCGGTTTTCCTGATCATGGCTTACCTCTTTAAATTTATTGATACTGCACCTTATACCCACTCAGCGTATGTTCAACCTTTTTAGAATGTAGCTTATTTGCTCGTCATACTTATTGTTAGAGCGACCTCTACACCTCACATATTACTCTTCATTAAACTACAGCTTGGCAAAAAACGTCTAGAAACGTAAACTTTTTATTTGTGATCTTGCAACCTTAAAAAATAAAAAAATAATTATGTAAACAAAGTGATGTCAAATTTCCAAATATTTGTTTCAATTAAACTCATAACATAAAACGGTTATTTAAATACGTAGAAAGTTAATTAAAATGAATAAGACTATCCGAAGTGATGTCAGGAGTGTGATTTACAAAGTTTATAATAAATGTCTGGCGGAAAAAAAGGACAAATCTATTCTTTCGGATGTGGACGATGTTTATCAAAGAACTGCTAAAATGACCGGTATCTGAACGTTTATTTTGTTGTATATAGTTGGTAAATGCATTACTTGATGAACTACAAACCATTGTGAATTGCTTGCATACGAGATAAGTGTAATATTATACAATAAACTTCGAACACGAGGGTTATGTTTACATCTTTGTTCAGTACTGTGGCGCGCATTAATGAAGTTGATACTTTTGAGTATTTTTAATTATTTTAGTATTTTTAGTATACATTAAACACTAAATATAAAATAACACTAAATATAAAAAATATAAATTAAAATGTCGGACACGCCTTAGCTGAAATGTGTTTTTTTTTGTCTCCCTTTTAAGTCCTATGAATTATGATGATTATGACGACTAGGTTCAGGAAAAAGCACATATTCACATTTTTGGATGAAAAAGCTTCAAATGAACAGGCTTAAAGGATAAACGGTCATGAATGCCCATAATGTTACACAAATAATACTTCTATGTACTAAGTACCAAGACTAGGTTGTCCACTTTAAGGGTTGCCAAGAAAAAACTTAGTGGCGCCCCCATTATTTTCTACTCTTTTTTGCCAAGCTGTACTATCATTATATCATTGATCCCACCTAATATTATGTATAAATAACTATTATATATGTTCATTTCAATGTCTTATATTTTATTTTGATGTTAAAACTGAAGCAACTCGTACGAAATGTTATTTAGATTCAAGTCTAGTACTTAGAATAGAATAGAAAAAAAAATTATTCACAAAAAACAGCACAGGTACAAAAACATTTACAATTACATTTATTACAATTAACAAGACAAGATACTGCACTGTCACTGAAAGGGCCCAGACAAAGCATATGTTGCAGGCCAAAGCCCACAACGCCAATCCTCCGCCTGAGCCGCAATCCTTCCATATGTTAAATTCATCCGAATAATGACGATGCGTAATATTTCAGACCCGGACGCGAAGAAGCCGTCGGACTGGGACGAGGAGATGGACGGCGAGTGGGAGCCCCCGCTCATCGACAACCCCGCCTGCAGCAGCGCCCCCGGCTGCGGCCTCTGGAGGGTGCCGCTCATACCCAACCCCAACTACAAGGTACGCTAGGCACCTGATTAACCACTACATATAGTATGTTCGTATTAAGAAAATGGATACAGAGAGCCCAAGATCGACAGAGTTGGCGTTTGCTAAAGGAGGCCTACGCCCAAAAAAGGGGTTGAAAAAGGCTAGAGAGAGAGAGTATTAAGAAAATAGTGACGTCATCATGTTCCCACGATTTGACCAATGAGACGTGACAACAGTTGTCTGCAATTCGTCCATGTGACTTGTTAACATGTGACATGTGACTAACCCAACCCCGCTTACAAGGTACTATCGGCACCTGATTCATTACTACATAGTATAAAACAAAGGCGCTTTAAACAGCAATTAAAACTAAATCTTTCAAAATTTTCCGTAACATCTAAAACACCGCAATAACATTGCAATAGCTCCAATTAGTAGCTTAAACATTCTAGTACCATGCAAAACGTGGATAACTTTTTGACGTATTATCACTACATAGTATAAAACAAAGTCGCTTTCTCTGTCCCTGTCCCTTTGTATGCTTAAATCTTTGAAACTACACAACGGATTTTGATGCGGTTTTTTTTAATAGATAGAGTGTTTATATGTATAACTTTAACCACCGAGTATGTATTAGTCTCAATGAATAGAAAGGGATTTGTCAGGATTGATACAGATGGGGATCCGAGATATTTGACTACCTCTATAGGGAGACGGGAGTGATGTGTGTGTAGTTTTACAGTTATTGATTGATACTTATTCGAGTGACGACTATGAAATAAGAATTCTACACTAAAATTTGGCTACCATCGGACAGTCAGTATACATTTTGTCTTGAATAAATTTTTCATTTCATTTTCATTTTGTGTACAGAAGTTACGATATCATTTATAGAAATATAAATAGTGCTATTGCTATTTTTATTGGAATCTTGTGTTTCTGCTACACATACCTGCTTTTATCAATTTCAATGCGTGATAGTCAATAAGACTATTAATAAAATCCTTTCCACTTTCCTTATATTGCCACCTTATTGCGATCGGCAGGGCATCTGGCGCGCGCCTCTCATCACGAATCCCAACTACAAGGGCAAGTGGGCGCCCCGCAAGATCCCCAACCCGCACTACTTCAAGGACGACCATCCCTTCAAGATGACCCCCATCGTAAGTACTATCACCTATTATTTAATTATTTACTCGAACAGGCGCTGACTCATCAATCGTGAGGATGGTTTTAGGCTTTCAGAAACATGGGAACCGGTAATCATGGGATTATATTCACGTGGCGTAACTGCGGATGTGTCCTCGGATAGTGTGAGTGTAGTGTGTCGTGCTATGAATTAACAAAAATTGTGAGGGTAGACAGACATTAGCTGAGACTAGAGGTAGAGATCCCGCCACATAAGGTGGCAGTTGGAGGCGTCGCCACAGTCGCGTAATTCAGTGTTACCAGTAAACACGCCAAAACTAGCACTCACTGTGCCATACGGCTCGATACATTATAGGTTTCATTTGTAACGGTCTTTGGTTGCAGAGCTATAAACTCAAATAAAACAAATTAATATATCAAAGTCAAAATATGTTTATTAAACTATTTCAAACATGATTAATAATGAACGGGACTTATCCTTCTTATTATATATTACATATATTATGTGTTCCTTCACTCTGTCCGCAATAGACCGTTTAGTGTGTCCGACGTAGGATTTCCCACAGCTGCAATCAATCTTATACACACCCTTATATCTTATATCATGAGTATAAATCGCGAATCTCTTAAAACTATTATTTCAAACATGGCACTGAGCATTGTCTTTACATATTTTTTACCGAGGTTAGATCAGCGGAGACCCTAGCTTGGAGAAGAACTAACAAGAAACTCCGGAAATCAATTTATTATAATCACCCTTAACAAACATAAAAATTACAAAGAGTGGGCAAAAAAACACAACGCTGGTAATACTAAATTTACCTTTCATACAAAATAACACGCAATTGCGGAAACGTCAAATTTAGTTCCGAGTTTGGCTACTGCCAGCTTATGTGGCGGGATCTTTAGTCTTCCCGCGACCACGGCCTATGCAACTGGGTCGAAACGTCGGGCAAAATAAAGGTAATCAGATGTCTTTATTAATTTATCGTGATATGACCCGGTTTCTCATAGTAAATACAAAGGCGTTGTATTAATTGATACTGGAAATACTAATAACCACCGGTTACTACGGAGTTGTGTGAAATTAAGAAAGCTATAGTGGTTTGCCAGGATCGAGAAAAATTGATTACTGACATCTACCTATTATTTTATAAAGAAACTGGCGTGGGGTGTATGTAAGTAAGTATGTAAGTGGGTTTGCAGAATCTCTGTAACACATAGCGTAACGTGTATTTATGTAGGTATTCAGTTCATACGTATTGTAACTTATATCGTCAATGTCCAAAGATGAATAAATACGTTTCATTCTTTACACATCTTGCCTTCAACTAAATTCATGGCGCTTTCATCATATCCATGATTAATTATGAGTATAAATCATGAGTATAAATCGTGAATTTCCTAAAACTATAATTTCATGATATCTTTTGTAATTAGCACGCGATTGGCTTCGAGCTGTGGTCGATGACGCCGGAGCTGCTGTTCGACAACATCATAATCGCGGACGACATGGCTATCATCGAGGACTGGGCGCAGCAGACCTTCGCGCTCAAGCGGGCCAAGCTTACTAAGGACTCGGTGAGACATCCACCAATATAGTATAACTAAGTTGACGACCTCCGTGGCGCGATCGGTTAGACACCTGAACGCTAATCGTGAGGTCCCGGGTTCGATTCCCGGTAGAGGCAGAGTTAAGAACTTCGCTTTTCTACTGCTTTCCAGTCTGGTCGTTGATTATATATGCTATATATGTATTTATCTATATATAATATGTATACATTTCTTAAATATACGTTGACTAGTACCCTTAGCACAAGTCTTAAATGTACTTACCAAGGGGCTAGTTCAATTGGTGTAATAATGTCCAAATATTATAATATAAAAAAAAAATTAAGTTATAAAGGAAACGGGACTTTTCGCGTTATTTTTTATAAACAAAATATTACCTTTGCTACCCGTTTCGAAATAACCATGAAAAATTACGTTTCACGGACCTTATAACATGACGCTGTTACTATTTATTTTATTTTATTCAGTGTGTTTTAGTAACAACCGAATTCACACTAGATGATCGAATAAATCTGTGTAACATGTAGCGTGAAGAACAAGAGAGCATACATGAGAAGATTAATATATGAAACTGAGACTAAATTTTAACGAAGTTTAATGGTCAGGCAGATACTACCGATCGCAACCTTTTAGTTAGACCCTAACCCATTGAGAACCATTAGAAAAAAGCGCGAATAATACCTTATGTGTATTAAAAGGCATTTCGCTTGATGTATTTATATCTAGCGGTGCCCTCGGAGCTAGAGCGAGGAAAGTGAGGAGAGCGGTCAGCTTGTTCAATGTACCTATCAAATATAATAAAGTGGTCCAATGTACCTCCGTTGTATCCACAGAAATGACCTCTGAATTCGATTTCCATCCAGCGGGGCCCTCCGTCGTTATCAGGCCGAGATACCTAAAAGTAGTGTCAAACGAAACTTGGCCCAATGTACCTTCCTATTCATTAATTTGTTCTTGAAATTTTTTGATGGTATACCAGAAATTAAGTTTCAAAGTTTTGTCTAGCCAGCGGGGCCTTTTGTTATTTGAATTAACACGTGCGGAAAATGCAGACCATTCTTATGTTTTCCCAATGTACCTCACAATTATTCACTATTTACCAAATTTTTTGTGGTTTTTCTGCCTTAACAAAAAAAAACAACTTTTCATACAAAATAGTCTGTTTCATAATTAATTTTGTTTGAAAAGTACAATTATCTAAATACGGATTTCGAAGTAGTAAAAGTTGTGCATATTTTTGAGGTAGAAGTCTACCTCAAAAATCCTCTTAGAGTTTAAAAGTTTAAAAAAGTTTATTTCACAAAAATCTTAAACTAGTTACAAAAATGGGCAGTGCTCTCCTAAACTAGTCTGTTGACTGTATCTCGGGAGAGACACTCTTCCCTTAGAGTTCTCAATCGAGTTTAATTTGTAGAGTTACAATGAAAATGCCAAATATAGTCAATAAATTGCAAGCACATAAAATTTTTTTACAATATTATTAATTCTAATTACAAGAAATTACACACTTATGGCCTAGATAACTATAAAATAACATAAATATATTTTGTGTAGTGTGATCCCCTTTTGTGAGTAAGTGAATTATGATTGTGTGTATGTTGAAGGGGATGAGTAGATGAGTGTGAGCCTAGAAAATATAATGATCGAAAGCACTTTATAATAGGTAAGTACATACATATATGTAATACTTAAACTCGTAAATAGATTTAATACATAAAACATTATTAACTAATATACATAGGGAGTAAGTACCTAGTAAAATACGATATGACGAGTCTATGTGGTAATTACAGTAAAGTAGCTTGTTTGTTTATAAGGAATTGATAACGTTATGATTATGAGAAAAAGGATATTTAAAGTTCAAATTGGTTTTTTACTAAAACATATCTCTGTAGGGTTGCCAAATAGTTTTTCTGTATCCTCGTAAGAAAGTTCTTTCAGGTGTTGAGTGATCTTACGTTTACATTCAAACATGGTTAAATGAGATAGTTCAATTGAATTATTAATTATATTATACAGGTGAGGCCCTGTGAATTCAAAGAAGTGACGTGCTAGTGATGTACGTGTAGCCTTTGGAACTGCCACATATTTGAACCTACACCTTCTTTTTACTTTTTGCTGGTTATCAACATACGGTATAAGTTTGTGCTGTTTGAGAACGACGTCTTTTATATATAACTGACGAACTGTGTGTACTTCACAAAAACGATATAGGTCAATCGAAGAATAGTAAAAGGGCTTAAATATGCACAGTTTTAGCAAACCTCTCTGTGCAATCTCCAGAGCTTTAATTGTTGTTTTATGTGTTCCGCCCCAAGACGAAATGCAATAAGTAAGAACTGATTGAGCTAACGACAAATAAATTAGTCTTAGTTGTTTGCCATCCAGTATGTGCCTTATGTTTCTAAAGAGATGCATGAGCTTCCGGATTCGTCCACACAACACCTTGAATGTGTGATTTGAAGTTAAGGTTATTATCAAGAGTTACACCGAGGTATTTAATAGAAGAGACTTTTTCTAATGGATTGCAAGTGCAGTCATCTTTTAATGGCAAATTACAATTATGAACAATCAAATTTCTATTAATTGCGGATTTGAAGTTGCGTATTGAAAAGCACATATATTTGGTTTTCTCAGTGTTCAGTGTTAACAAGTTATCCTGAAACCATTGAGTAACCATTGATAGACCGGTTTGAGCGTTAATATAGCATTCGTCCCATGTGTTACCATAAAAAAGTAAGGCAGTATCGTCAGCATATGCAAATATGTTACCATTTATCTGTAAATCAAGGACATCATTAATGAATACCAGGAACAGCAGGGGCCCCAAAATGCTGCCTTGAGGGACGCCGATGGTAACAGGGAGCTCATTACTGATTACAGATCCTACCTTAACTCGTTGTGTCCTTCCAGACAAATAATTGCACAAAATAGGACAGTTTCTAACACCAAATCGTTCCAATTTATTAATGAGAATGTTGATTGGGACCGTATCAAATGCCTTTGCTAAGTCGATGAATACTCCAATACATTTTTTACCTTTATCAAGATTATTTGAAATACTGTTAACAAGTTTTAGAACAGCGTTATCAGTAGATTTACCAACACGAAAGCCAAATTGATTATCACTCAATAGATTATTACTCTCAAAAAAATTTGTAAGTCTTTTAGACAATAGTTTTTCTAGTATTTTTGATATAGAAGGTAATATGGAGATTGGTCTGAAATTGGAGATACGGTCCCTCTCACCACTTTTGTAAACTGGACAAACGACTGATTTTTTTAGCGCTTTAGGAAACACACCCTGTTTAAAACAGGCATTAAATACCTTTGTGAGAACAGGAACAAGAGTGGTAGAGTTAATTTTTAAAATCTTATTGTCGATGTTATCTATACCTCTTGTACAACTATTTTTCAGGCTTTTGATTATCCCACCTACTTCCTTTTCAGTAGTGTCAAAAAGTACAAATGAGTTACAAGTTTGCACTGGTAGCTTGCACGTAGTTTTATTGCCAGATTTTTTAATTGTGATTTCATTAGAAAGCGTGTGACCTATCTCAACAAAGTATTTATTGATAGAATTGATTGTCTCAATGGGATCGTCAGAACCTGTGAGTAGGTCAGAGTTTGTAGATTTGTTATTTTTCGAATATCCTTTTACAATTTTCCATAATTTTTTACTATCATTGCCTGCATTTTCGACTAATTCCTTCTCATATTTAGTTTTCATTGTTTTCAGTAGCTTACAACAGAAATTACGGTAGCGACTATATGTTGTCTTAGCAACGATATTGTTTGGGTCTTTCCTAAACTTGGTGTGTAATTTATCTTTATTGCGTATGCAGCGTAGAAGTCCAGGAGTGATCCAGGGCTTAATTATTCGTTTACGTCTTGGTAACAATACTTCAGATGTGTTACAATCGATTGTGCTCTTAATCGCAAAAATTATCTCGTCGATTGAGTCATCAGGATTGAGTATATCAACAAATGAGTTTAAATCAATGTTCATAAGATCATTTTGAACTTTATCATAGTTGGTTTTGTATAAAGTACGTTTCGCGGGGATTCGGCCAACTGTAATGTTTAGTCCAAGAAGTACAGTACTATGATCTGTTATCGATGAGTGACAAACCGCGATTTCTGCTTCAAACTTTGACTTGATTAGCACATGATCTAAGCATGTCCCACTTTCAAGTCTAGTTATCAAAGAATGAGCATTCAAGAGTCCATGAGATGCCGCTAAATTCAGATAAGAATCTGCTGATACATCATACTTATTTTTTGAGATAGAGATATTTATATCCCCCATTATAATCACATTTTTATAATTTGTCAAGGAACTTAAAACATTATCTAAATAACTTAAGAATACATCTAAGTTTTTATAGGATGGAGAACGATAGATAGCAACAAAAGCCATGGTTTTACCAATTTTGATCACTAAGCAGTTGGCTTCCCTAAATTCTGGCTCAAACACAAGAATTCCATTTAAATCTGAGCGAACGTATACGACAACACCATCATTTTGAAGATAATTGTTGCAAGTGTAATAGCTATCATAGTTACAAATTTGAGGTATATGGTCGTTATTTAATAGCCAGCATTCAGAGAGGATAATAATGTCATGATCAATGCCTAACCTTTCCAGAAAAATTTCAAGTTCTGAAAGATTTCGATGTATGCTACGAATGTTTTGACTAAGAATGGACATATGTGGTTTGAATCTAGATCGACATTCATAAATATCACAACTAAAAGAATTCGCTGTTGAAAAACTATCAACTTCATTTATTATTTCATAATGGGTATCGAATGTTAAAGAAATTTTTAGTCATAAGCAAACAATTAATAAAGTATGGCATTGAAATTTTCATGTTAGAGTCATGATAGAAATAAAGATAGGTTCCCATATTGAACCCAGTATTATTCATCACAGACCAGTGACAAGTTAACTGATCAGTGTAGAGAAGGCGAAATAAATAAAACCTATTGTTTGGCAGCATTGGAGGTCGAAGGGATAATGGAAATCCATCCGTGGATGGAATGTTACTTTGTGTACAAATGTATATAGTAGTGTAATTATGAATAAAATAAGTGTGTACAGTGTTAATAAGAAGAGTAGGTAAGTTCTGTAATAATTTGTGAAAGTAGAGTAATATGATAAGTACAATCAATAAAATAGGTAAAAAATAATCTAAACTAGATTCAGAAACATGAGACAATAAGAACAAAGCAAAGGCAATCGCTATTTGACAGATAGAAAATAGTCACAGGTTGTTTAACTGGTGCTCACTTTGAACGACAATATAGGGACTATTTGAATCTTTCTTTAGCAGAACACGCCCATCAACAGTCCAACAGAAATTGTACTTTTCCCGCTTAGCGAAATTCCTAGCAAGGAAGAACAACCTCCTAGCTACCGGTGAAAGCTTTTCGTTAACATAAATAGGTAAAAGTTCCTCCTTGTAGCCTATGTTGGATGTATTGAGCTTAGACGAAGTATCACGGTTTTTGTTATACTCTTTTACCTTAGACAGAAACGAAGACTTAGCCAATGTACTATTGAATTCGACTGAGATGGAAGTAGTACGTGCTTCTTTTTTCGTAGGCAGGCGGGTAACGTCACGTATGTCACACTGTTGTATATTGTTGCATTGAAGGTTTTTGATAAGCGCAAAGGTGACATTAAACATAGATTCCTTGGTATCAGCTAGCTTTTTCGGAATATTGCGTATTTCAATTGATGTGATTGCCATCTGCTTCTCAATTGAATCCA
Source organism: Leucoptera coffeella (assembly GCA_030578115.1). NCBI lineage: Eukaryota > Metazoa > Arthropoda > Insecta > Lepidoptera > Lyonetiidae > Leucoptera > Leucoptera coffeella. Next base: position 18,243 of record JAMBLF010001378.1, read on the forward strand.
TTTTCAGCTCCAGTTGTGATAGTTGGTTTGCCATAGTTTTACGTTCCACATCCAGCGAAACGATTTTCGACTCAATCGAGGTTATTTTGTCACTAACAAAGGTCAAAGATCTCTCAATATCCGAGTTAGTCTTCGCTAGCGTAGTTGATTGTTGCACCAGCTCAGTCAAATGCTGCTCAAGCTTATCCATGCGAGCCGATTGTTTCTCCATAAATTCAAACATTGCTTGCTGAAAATCGGTGTTAGAAATCGGCTCATTGGAGCTACGAGGTCTTTTTGTTCTTTGGACAATACTGAGATCAAACCCAGAACCATCCTGAGGCTGGTTAGGCCTACCAGCTAAATTGGAATCAGACGAAGACAGATTCTTGGGAGAGTGCCTAACATTTGCCATCCTAGTATCTATTCACTGTTAATAGGATTCAAGATGGCAAAACAGTCGATCTCCAATAGTAGATAGTGTAGATATTAAATTCGAGCACTCGAACACAAAAGACACACTAACGATGATTGACAGCACTGATAAGGAATCTTTTGTTCCAAATGCACATTTATTTTTAAGTAACGATTTTTTGTCTCACTTACACTTTGTTGGAATTTTTGGATTGCAAAGAGCTCCTTAAGACTTCTGGTCGCCTGGTAGTCACTGCTATTTTATTGAACTTGATTTATTTATTTCTGATTTAATTATGATTATTTATTTATTTAACAAAAATATTTTGGCAGTTTCACACACGTCAACTCAGTTACGAGGTCCGGGGGGGAAGCTAGAGGGAAAAGGTGAATTAAAAATAACCTGATATTACTACCGATATACAAAGTAATAATTTATTTTGAATTTGCTGACCATACTTTTGTGGTTGCCCCGTGTTATGCAAACAGATTATTTTGTATGAAAAGTTGTTTTTTTTGTTAAGGCAGAAAAACCACAAAAAATTTGGTAAATAGTGAATAATTGTGAGGTACATTGGGAAAACATAAGAATGGTCTGCATTTTCCGCACGTGTTAATTCAAATAACAAAAGGCCCCGCTGGCTAGACAAAACTTTGAAACTTAATTTCTGGTATACCATCAAAAAATTTTAAGAACAAATTAATGAATAGGAAGGTACATTGGGCCAAGTTTCGTTTGACACTACTTTTAGGTATCTCGGCCTGATAACGACGGAGGGCCCCGCTGGATGGAAATCGAATTCAGAGGTCATTTCTGTGGATACAACGGAGGTACATTGGACCACTTTATTATATTTGATAGGTACATTGAACAAGCTGACCGCTCTCCTCACTTTCATCGCTCTAGCTCCGAGGGCACCGCTAGATATAAATACATTTTCGCTTGTAGCAATCTGTATGGGGCCGCGTGCTGCGCGCTACGGGCTACAGGCCTGGCTACTGGGCCCTCTACATCGTGTACTGCCTCATTCCGGTGTCCATATACGTCGGGTACCTGCTCAAAAGGGCCTGGGAGATCGAGGTCTTGTGCCTCTCGATATAAGAGTGGTTTTTGAGTGGCTAGCAGTGTAATATAAGAGTATTTAGTATGTAGGGTTACGCTAGAAAGACATTTTGAGTTTGATAGGAAAAGAAGTACTATATATTTGCAAAGTTGGGTAACAGTATAGATTTACATAGTATTACGTGTTTCTTTATATACCTCGTCATGTAACGGGGGCGCTGTTTTTGTACGTATATTATTAATTTCATACGTGCATCGTATATATAAATAAAAACACAGGCTATATATTCTTATTTGTCTCTATGATTTGGTGTTTTATTATGCAATATTGTTACGTAACATGATGCCAGTATTTACACTATGTGCTATATAATAAAGTGTGTACGTAGTAAGCTAGAATAGTAGTGCTAAGCTGGCGGTTGTTCCTTAGGACTCTGTGTGGCAACGGGTGCAGCAGTTTGCCTCCGACAACACGGTGCTCTTCGTGGCCATAATCGTGGGCATTCTGGTGCTGGTCACCATAATAGTGCTTGTCTGCTGTTCCTCGTCCAAATCGGTAAGTTCCTTAATAGTCTGGTGGAGGCGAACATCGTGGAGAAACCTGCGTATGCCTGAGATTTTACACGCTGACATATGATATTGGGTGCTGACTTCTTAGATAGAAGTGGCTTAAAAGTTACCAAAGACCCATGGTGATGTGCACGTGGTGGTTGCACCAGCTGTGGCTTTACTTCTCTGGTTAAAAGACATCACATCCATGATGCATAATATAAGTGAGTAGTTATGTTGTAAATATTGTACCCATTAAATTCTACATAAATGGAACGAGACAGGTAGTAAGTTTCGTGCTAATCACCATTTATATTAATTTTGAACTATCTATGCTCTTCGGCATGCTAATAAAAGCAAGTGTAATCCTAAGTGATTTGTTTTGGACTGGTTGTCCTGCATCTCTTTAACCTTTGCTTTTCAGCAACAGAATAAACGTGAGTATAAAAGGCCTAGTCTCTTTCACTCAGCTGGTTATACATTCAGACCCTTGGCAGTTATACTAACTTGTGCTCTATTTCTTAGGAATCCGACGAGGACCCGAAGAAGACTGACGCAGCTGTGGAAGACGACCCTCACCAGTCGGAGGATGAGAGGAAACCAGCCTCCAAGGCAGACCTAGAAGAACCCAAAGAGGTGGGTACAAGACTATAGTATATTCGCTTTAAGAAAATAGTGACGTCATCAAGGTCTCCATGATTTAACCAATGAGATTTTATAGGGGTTGTCTGTTATTGGTCAATGTGACTTCTTTTCTCATTTACTCACGTCTCATTGGTCAGTTTGACCTCTGATTATCATGACGTCACTATTTACTTAACGCGAATAGATTATAGTTACGTTCAACAATCACAACAGCGTTGCGATTTTCTAGTCTGTTTTGTTTAACAAACAAAAACTTAAAATGTAGACTGTTCAATCAACATAAGAATCTATCATTTGAAACAAAAACGAAGATATATATGTAAACACACACATACTCTTCATGACTGTTATTACCGGGGTAGAAAAGCACACACACATTGAGTACTGACTATCTGGTCAACATGTGGGTTCGAGGTGGTGCCCATAGAATTACCTACCTTCGCAATTGTGGAGATGGACACCTGAACTGACTACCCCGCAAGGGTTAACGGTCGTCAACGCGTTTTCTTTTCTTTTTTTAAGTACTGTTCCAAAAAATAGCAAAAGAAAACCTTCCTTACAAATATTTTGAGGGTTGAAATATCGTTACATTTTCCCAGGAGTCAACTCCGGAGGCAGATGGATCCGGCGATGGCCAGAGAAAGAGAAAGCCCCGCAAGGAGTGAGCTGCAACCTGTCAAGCGGCTCTAGGTGCATTTTACTAGTTGCATTATGCTGTTTGGGAGTACAGTATCGGTGTATAATTTATATATTTTGTAGTATTTGGACCGGTTTTATTTACATAGCTGATTTGTGTACAACTAAATTGAAAAATTCACGAGACTATTGGGCCCATTGCAATGTAGATTATTATTATTGTGTTTTGTCTAGGAAAAAATGTAATGTATTTTATTGGTGGTAAATTCTGACCAATGTCTATTTAATATAGGAAATTAATATATTGTCTACCAAAAATATTATACTTATAATATTTTCTTTTGTTTTGTTGGTTTTAGTGTTATAATGCAAATGAATGCGTAGATTGCCACAAATTGTTACTATGTAGTTATAGTTTCTATCTTATTGTATGTATGCGCTAGTAGAGCAGAAAGGCAGCTAGTTGATATCTTTTAGGTCCCAGAACAGTATTTTCGGGATAGCAACATGTGCAAAAAATCATACTAACAATTTGTGAAAAATAAAACGCATTTACAACAGTTTGTAAACCTACTAGTATTTACAAAGTAGTTGTCTATATTTTTGCAATATCTGGTGTAATTTGTAATATGAGTACTATATTTGTGCGTGTGACGTAGGCTAAGGGTTTGTTTACGAATGTTAGGATGTATTGTGATGTTACAGAGTGTTTAAAACCAGACGGCACCGGTTAATATCTGGATGGGTCACCATAGAATAGCCTAGAGTCTTATATAACGAAGATGAATGCAACAAACATCTCAATTTACTTCTTACACAAAACTTACTTGTGTTACGATAGAGTGGCCTAGTCACCAACGATTTCGATCTACCCGCAGATGTTTTGTATTTTTTCTTATGAAGAAAGCTGAAAGGCTTGTTAGGAAATTGAACTGGAATCCTAAAGACCTGAGGTCTATCAGCTCTTGTTTAACTTAAGAAATCGTTGATACATACATGGTGACGGATTTTGGTCAGTTCAAGTATGTATTATTACACTTTGTAACGTCACAAGAGCTTTACGTTCACCTAACGAATTTTAGTGGACGTATCATCGAGTTTCATAGATTAATATACATCAAGCGTAGATATAATGACGACTATGAATTAATATAAAGTAGATAACTAATTTAATATACTCTATCCTGTAAAGTATTTGCTTATTGTCTCGACAAATCGATGTGAATGACATATATGATTTGTAACAGTAAAACATCGTCTGTTTTTATAAAATATGCTAAAATTATCAATACAAAATGGATGTTTTTGGCATATTAATTAATTCTCTTAAGTTCAGTATTTTCACTATGATCTAAGCTTGATATAGAATACTGAAAATGTGTTCAGATGTAAATGTAAGCATTCAAATCGTCAAGCATTTGTCTTTTATTCATAAAAAAATAATAATATATTCTCCTACGTTAATTTTGAATGCATATTTACTTTTTATTAAAAGATAAGGATGGTTTAGGGTTGTTTTTTATTTATTAGGCAATTTTATGAGTACGGAAAAAGCTGTAGAATTATGTCTTTCGTTGACGCATCATTCTTTGTGACATTCGTAGTTCTTCCCAAATTAGACTAGAAATTTCTACACGTAAGAATATTTGGGTACTCACATTTCTACTGAAATAGCTACAAACAATTTTCAAACAAACGCCAAAGAGGTTTTCTTGAATGGTCATTTATAATTACATATTTTAAATATTAGTTTATTTTGCCATTAAATCACTATTCATAATGTTATAGTTCAGACCAATTTTGTTAAAAACTAACTAATAATTTTGCATGCCTTTCAGCATTCTGAGCGAAGTTTTAATATGTAAAAAAATATTTGAATCTTACGTATTTAGCTTTTGTGTTAGCATAACGCGTGGCAATGCATTTATTTTGTTATGGACGTATTAATATTTTGAACGACATGTAATCGCGTCATTGTAATATTGTCATTTTCAATATCATTGTTTGCTCCATGGATTTAGTTGATTTTATTAATTTGTATTTATTAGTGTTTTTGTAATTAATAACGAATAATAATAAAATAAAATATTTACAAATGTTTGTTTATTTTGAAACTTCCGAATCACACATCTTTATTAGTATTCATTCGACATAATCAGAATGATATTTGCCTTTTGATATGATATTTACCATGCAGATTACTGGGCGATCGAATATCAACATGCCACCAGTACACAATACAACCAACTTCATATCCGTTATAGCTAAAAGTGCCTTAGTGTATGGCATGTCTTCGAGGTTTGTAGCACCCAAAAGAGCTAAGACTGTTTCATACGATTTGTTGTGCCTTTGCAATGGGATTAGAAATAACACTTCCATTTTATTTCTCTCCGTCAACCGATGATTTCCTACCTATCTTTTAAGCGATCTACAGTTATTCAAATCCGTTATTACTATCTAATAAACAGCTTGTCCTCATGATTAACATTCATCGGACACTACTAGTTTATTTAAACAGAAAGGTGAATAGCCTCCACTTAATTAGTCATATATTTCATTCTGTCTCTAGTACAAATGTAAACAAACTGTCGTAAAGTACAATTGGCGAGAAAAATCGCTTGTCAATTGCACAATATAATTAAATTATGCATGAATGGGAGCGAATTCATTTTTTTTAATTAGTGTGAAATTATTCCGAGAAACCACTGTAAGCGTATCACACCGACTTGTAAGCATATAGTTTGAAAAGTACTAAAAACCTATCGTTACATTTAGTATGTTAAAGCTATGTTTCAAATTCAGATCTTTTTGTTTTAAACCGATCACTTAATCAAATGACACAAAAATAAATTATAAATAATAAGTCTTTCTATTTGGTGCTACAGAAATTGTATCTATATGCTTTGCTATTGTTAATACGAGTAATATGTATATTTATAAGCCGTCATTTTCTTACAAGTTTCGTGATCGATAGTACGGCCACTTGCACATTTACTACGAAGTCATTTACCTTACACCTATATTGTGGAGCGCGGTGAAAGTCTAATCAGTCACAGAGCCCACTTATTTCCATGTTTGCGGAAACAAATATCGATACAATATTATTGTAAAGACAACTTCGACTCGTAAAACTCATAAAACGATGGAAATATCATATGTGGTTTGTATAATTGTTATTAACACAATATGTAGGGAGAAATTTGGTAAGCATAAGATATCACAGTCCCATACCCATTTATATAGTATTGTTTTACAACCCAAATTGAAAATATTAATCTGAGGTTGTACGTAACGTAAATAAGAGAAGAGCATGCATGACATAGTTTATGGATGTGAATGCGGGAGAGTTATAGTCAGGTCAGGAGATATAGTCAGGTGTCAGGATCGTTAGAAGTTGATGATCAATAGTCAGGAAATAGAGGCGAGAATATATCGACATACATATGCAGGTATGGTAACTGTTGCCCTCTTACTAGCAATATGTAAGAAGCGTCTAAGGGAATGGTGGTTAAAGTAAATACTCTGTTGGAGGATGGGCGATCACCTGTCACTAATTGTATATATTCATGTCAGCCCAATTTAATTAAGTACTCTAAAGTTTACCTTAGAACGGCGTGTATAATATGTATGCATCATTTTTATAATAGATGATACCATACTCATATTGATAGACAGTAGAATGATAACATGATATCTTATAATCAAGTGAATGTATGTTAAATAGTATTATCGGTTGATCACCTACATATGACACTTCTATTATGTTGGATTAAATCATATATACATATCCATACACCTACTTGTCCTTATTAGAATGGACTCTTGACGTATTTTTCTCTACGTTCACCTTAGGCATAATTTTAGGGATTGTCATGCAGTACAGAATCATAGGACATATTTTGTAAGCCAATCTCTCAAAAGTTTTAATCTATCCATAGTCCCATTAGAATCCCAGACAGCACGACCCGTAACTGTATAGTAATTTAAATCGTTCAAAATATTCAGTTGACAATCAGGTGTGGACGGAATAACATGTCTTTAGAATTGGTTACGCGTTTGTTTATTATACTATCGGCGATATTATGTGTGGAATGTGGAAGACCAAACATTGTTATAATTATTGCTGATGATTTGGTAAGTATAATAACCAGTGTTTGTAATTATTAGTAGTAATTATATGTTACGGAGAGGATAGAACTTCGGAGGCTTAATATCTGCTTCTTCACCATTGGAAGTATTATCAGAGCTTTATAATATAGGCCACAGGTTCCAGCCAATCCCAAAAGTTTCCCTTCACTCCTTAGTCACATAAACTACCTACCAGAAGAAAGGGATGAACTACCTGCCGGTCTTCATCGTAGGAGGCGACTAAGGGACTAGAGGTCAAGAGATGCATGATATCACCAATATTTAATACCTATGCCATCACGATCTCGATATTTATGTAAAATCTTACGTGAAGATATTGTATTTACGCGGTTTCGTCCACCCCAAAAGAGATGAAAAGTGGAGAATTTATGTATTTAATTAATATATCGATTAATTTCCAGGGCTGGAACGATGTGGGCTTTCATGGCTCTAACCAGATCCCCACGCCCAACATCGACGCGTTGGCGACATCTGGTGTTATATTGCAGAACTACTACGTGAATCCCATATGCACTCCATCTCGCTCAGCCTTCATGACTGGGAAATACCCTATACACACAGGTTCAGTATAATTTCACTCATACACTGCACGACCGTACATATTTTTAAAAGTTGCACGACCGTAGATCTTTTTAGGCGTCCGCCGATTATGTTTGGATGGTAAAACAGTTGATGAAATGAAAATGGTTTCAAAGGATCGAAAAAATGATGAATGCGTCATATATGCCAACCCTGACGTTGAATACCGACTCAGATGAAAACTAGGTTCGATGTGGCCAGTTAATTAAATTTTTGGAGATGGAGAAGGAAAATGGTCGTTAAGTGTTATAGTATATTATAATAATTTGTTATATAGTATATTATGCTGTTTAAATAACTTATTGACCATCATGCTTTATAAATCAACGAACAGTTATAATCATTAATGAAAATATACCAAACAAATTTTTGTAAAATTCACATAGGTACGGCATATACCTAAGTATCAGTAAAATTACAAATACGTTTCCATGGTGACCAAATTAACATAAAAAAATTATAAATCATGCTCTGATTGGCCATTGCAGACCTTGGCCTTGCCTTATTGGTGCAAGGTTGGACGAGGGCATAACGCTCAATTGCTTACAACTCAATGATCACAGCGCCAAATAGGAACGGGATCATACGCTGAGGTGATAATAGTAAAGGAGTAGATTCTTTTTTGTGTTGTTATTATGATGCTTCTAGATGTCTTTATTTTCGTCGTATGATAAGATGTGACTAATGGAATTGGTTTAATTATAATGACCACGATATTATTTACTAAGATTATTAATATTCGTAATATATAGAGATAATATTTAATGTGCTTCGAAACTTGTTTTCTATCCAACCTTAAGTTGAAAAGGTCGTTATTTAGTATCTTGCGGATATACAATTTTTCAGGCATACATTTATAAAAAATATTCCCTTACAAAATGGAAGAAGATGGTTATTTTTTTTCCCTAATCTACACGGGTATTGATAAAGAATCCACTATGCAACAGCTTGCATGCAAGTACCTGAGTTCACTTATACGCATACTCCACTTGTACGTTTCACGCAACTTCTAGATTATATAAAGCAATACAAGTATGACGTATACGAGCAGACAGACAATGGTAACGTAGCTTAACTGTTCTTTACTTTTTCAGGCATGCAACACTCAGTACTCTTCGGTATGGAGCCGAGAGGTTTGCCTTTGAAAGAGAAACTCCTGCCCCAGTACTTGAAGGAAGTGGGCTACAAAACCCATCTAGTGGGGAAATGGCATCTTGGGTTCTATACGAAGGACTATTTGCCTACAAATCGCGGGTGAGTTTTGATATACTTTTTTATGTATCTATCGGGTTGACTAAAGAAAACCTAACATATTCACGAAAATAACCCTTGCTAATTCGTTAGATGATGTGTGTCCATTTCTGCAATCACGGAGTAATTGTGGTTACCTCGAATCCATGTTTTAACCAGATAGCACCTAATATCAGGTCCTATACAGGTGGTATACCGTGTTGGTAAACAAGCACTGATTATTTATTACCAAATTCCAAGAATAGGTAGATTTCCTCAGAATATTTTCGCTCCTCGTAGTTGAAGTATTTTGTATTATAAGCCGTTGTATGTTTCAGTTTCGACACCCACATCGGCTTCTGGTCCGGCCGCATCGACCATTTCGACCACACCTCCTTTGAGAACGGAACCTGGGGCTTCGATTTCAGGAGAGGTAAGTGAGTAAATAACATAAAAGAAGATCTGTTCTTTACAAAAAACAAAAAAAAACAAACGCATTCACGACCATTAACCCTTGCGGGGTAGTCAGAGGTTCAGGTGTCCATCTCCGCAATTGCGAAGGTAGTAATTCTATGGACACCTCGAACCCACGTGTTAACCAGATAGTCAGTACTCAATGTGACAGGTGGTCGGCCATGTCGCCATTTACAAGCACTAACTATTAGCTGTTCGACGAACAGGTAGGTTTCCTCACGATGTTTTCCCTCACCGTATATAATTCGATGCATTTCGTAAATGTGTTTTTATTACGAAAATGTACATAGCAATTCATTAAAATTCATTTCCATTGGTACATTCTTTAATTCCACCAATTCTTCTTTTTCGTATTTGTATTTCTAGGTATTCCTTAGACAAGTGGCAAAACGCACAAGTGGTAATGGATTTTATGTTCATATTAGTTAGTTGGTCTTTATTTAGGTCAGCCATGCAGTTTAATTCCTATTCCCTTAGTGTTTATGCCCTATGTATATTTATATATAATTATAAATATACATAAGTTTTCTATGTACCTACCTGCAACAGCAGAGTGATTATATAGATTTATGAAGTCGAACTGATCTCCGCCAATGTCAGTTTGATAAGAGTATCTAATATATAGTATAGTATTTATTGTTTCTAAAAAACGTACATTAATGTTTAAACGTACAATGATTTAATGACGATTTTCCTGCTTACAGGGTACGAGGTAGCTCACGACCTATTCGGCAAATACGTTACAGACATCTACACTACTGAAGCACTAAAGGTGGGTTAAGTGTTAAATGAGTAAATATAAATAAAATGTATTGATTTTTTTTATAGTAGTCAAACGATATTGTCAACTGCATTTGTGCTGCACAAGTATTTTAGGATTTAGCTAACACACTCGAAACTGAAAGTCCACCATCCTTTAAATTAATTCACTTCTAGTTATGCCAGAGAAGAAGAGCAGACAACATTTAATTAACGTCAAAGAGTATGCAAGGGTTGATCTATCGGTTAATCTGTTGTAAAAATTAACTACTTTGCAGTTGTGGTGATGTACCCTCCAACGTCTATCCCGCAAGTAATTGTCGTGCAATAATATACATATGTTACTAGTTCAGTTGTTGATGAACTTGTTTGTTTCAGGTGATAAAAGCTCATGACAAGGCCTCGCCACTGTTCCTGATGATAGGCCACTCGGCCATGCACAGTGGCAACCCCAACGAGCCAATCAGGGCGCCAGACAATGACATTGAGAAGTTCTCGCACATAGAAAACTTCCAGCGCAGGAAATATGCAGGTAATTGTAACAAAACTTCGGTATGTTCTTATTTGTGAGTGATATATGTTGAACTAGCTTAACTATGATCAGAATTCAAAGTTATATTACTCAAGTAATACCAATTGAACGATAATCCAACAAACGTTTATAATTTTACTAGCGACCCGCTCCGGCTTCGCCCGAGTATGTAATATATGTATAACCTACTCCACTATGTACTGAATGTTATTATATGTACATATAAACCTTCCTCTTGAATCACTCTATCTATTAAAAAAACCGCATCAAAATCTGTTGCGTAGTTTCAAAGATTTAAGCATACAAAGGGACATAGGGACAAAGAAAGCGACCTTATTTAATACTATGTAGTGATAGTGATGGTTAATATGAGGTACATTTAATTAACTAAGTGTTAACTTTCGCAGCCGTGTTATCCAAACTGGATGACTCAGTAGGAAAGGTGACGAAGGCGTTGCAGGAGAGAGGGCTTTTGGAAGATTCCATCATCCTGTTCACCACCGACAATGGGGGAGCCCCCGAGGGATTCAATGACAATGCTGGGTCCAACTACCCTTTGAGAGGAGTAAGTGTGTTCTATTGGACAATGGTTCGCAAACTACCACCTTATCAGAAACAGGACCATGATAGGTTGCTAAAAGTGACAGAGAGACATCGTGTTTAGACTAGAACTCTTCTATCGTTAAGCTGTGTATGTAAGCTGACCGATATTATTTAATCCCACCAGTTTCAGTCCTATGTCTTCCTTTCTATAATTTCATAACATAACATACGCTTCACGACTTGTGTATACACACTCCCTTTTTTATTATGGCGGGGTAGTCAGAAGCTTGAAAGCCCATCTCCGAAATTTCGAAGGCATGTTAGGTATGGGTCATTCGAAGCCCGCGTTTACTAGATAGACAGCACCCAACGTGATAGGCAGTGAACCGTATCGCCGTATATAGGCACTGACTATTACCTATCCTGAGGGATAGCCAGGTTTCCTCACGATGTTTTCCCTCACCATTATTATATATAATTTCAATTATGATTTATTGACTCACAATGTTATAAACGCTACTATGAATGCACTTTGTGGCCAGGTGAAGAACACCTTGTGGGAGGGTGGCGTCAGAGGAGCAGCCTTCCTCTGGAGTCCGCTGATGAAGAAGAGCAACAGGGTGGCCCAGCAGAGGATGCACATTGTGGATTGGCTGCCCACTTTGTACTCGGCTATTGGAGGAAACAGCAGGTATATAAGGAGAACATTGATTTACAGTCTGCTGTAAAGTCCAGGGTTCGATTCTTGGTCAGAATTAAGAATAATGCTTTTCTCTAATTTCGTGACTATAATTGATTAATGTATTTATCTATATACACGTATAATGAGCATACGTTTTTAAAAATATATTTTGAGCCGTTAAGAGATAAGCCTTAAATGACAACAGCTTATAAGACTTGTTCAATGAGTATAAAAGAGTTTTAACTATTATATTTCATTATTGATATGACCTTTGGTTATAACTACACCGTAATACGAGTATAATTATTTCTTGCCTTTCATTTGTTAGCGTTTTCGAGAACTTGGATGGCGTGGACTTATGGCAAGCCCTGTCCGAAGATACTCCTTCCCCGAGAACCTCTTTGGTGCACAGCATCGACGACGAGTGGGCCAGCGCTTCCATCACCGCGGACCAGTGGAAGCTCCATAGAGGTAACCTCAATACAATGAGCTTTTTACGATCTTTATCCCTAGCCAAATCACCTTCTACGACATGCCAGGAACAACGTGAGTTAGTTAACATTTTTTTACGTTCTAGACTAGCACAGGACCTTAGATGTAAGATATTAACTCAGTTCCTCAAAATAAAGTTTTTTTTTTAAATAGGGATAAACCTAGCCAGGTATTTACAGTGAGAGACCGGGTCATGTCACGATAAATTAATAAAGATATCTGATTACCTTTATTTTGCCCGACGTTTCGACCCAGTTGCATAGACCGTGGTCGCGCGAAGGTATATGACCCGGTCTCTCACAGTAAATAAAATGGGTATAAATCGCGAGTGTTTAAAAATAAAGGTAGTCAGAGAACACTTGACCATCTCTACTGGATCGCATGACCATGTAATTATTTACGTCTAAAAACTACTATGACAGTATCTTTTATACCACGCACTTACAAATGGAACTTAGGTTTCTTTTTTTCCGTGTACGATGTTATTTTGTGCTTGCCGGTAAAGCTTACAACAGTTTTTATTGCATCCAAGTGTTACTACGAAGCATACATATACATTCACGTCCTACAATGCCTTCCGGGGTGGAAACAACCGATATTTAATCTCCGAAGTCACTTTTAGCATTAATATTTGGGTTACGATGTCATAATGGAACATCGGTGACGGATTGTCAACCTATCGCCGAGTAGATTCTATTTAACCTAGTCCTTTATTCACCTCCTACGTCATGCCGGGAAGAACGTGAGTTAGTTAACTTTTTTTTACGCCCTAGACTAGGCTGTAAGATATTAACTTAGTTTCACAACCTAAAGATAGAATATGTTAATATTACATTTTCTTTCTTGTATATTGTTAGGCCATCTTAATCCATAAAAGATACATGGCTTGTCAATTAAACTATAAAAAAAGTAAACTTTTCTCTGTAGGTACAAACTACAAAGGCACATGGGACAGTTGGTACGGCCCCTCCGGTCGAGAGGGAACATACGCCGTGGACAAGGTACTGAACTCCACCGCAGCGCAGACCCTCAGCCAGATAAGGGCCCTGCCCACCCCAGCAGATATACTAAGGTTGAGGTGAGGCGGTAAATATAGTTTAGTTGCTCGTACACGTAGATTCCATGTCTGAAACTAGCGTATAATGCATTGTTCCTAACATGTTGGTACTACTGATGTTTATATTTTGAAGTCGTTATTTTCTATTCCATTCTTTTAGAGGTTTAGATATGGACAATTTGTAAAAGTAGAAAATAAAACTTCGAGCTTATGTATACATCAAAATTTCATCCAATAGTCTATTCAAACAAAAAGACATTTGGTTTCATTCTACTCAACTCCTAAAGAACTTAAGCCTTTGATAACATACATACATACGCTTCACGACTTGTGTATACACACTCCCTTTTTATTATGGCGGGGTAGTCAGAGGCTTGAATGCCCATCTCCGAAATTTCGAAGGCATGTTAGGTATGGGTCATTCGAAGCACGCGTATCACTAGATAGACAGCACCCAACGTGATAGGTAGTGAATCTTTGCTTAATTTCCAGGAAAGAAGCAACATTGCAGTGCCCCGCACAAGGGTCGCCCTGTTTCCCGCTCAAAGCTCCCTGTCTCTTCGACATCGAGAAGGATCCCTGCGAGATGAACAACGTCGCTGATAAGTATGTTCAATGTTGAGACGAATAAAAATATGTTCAAACGTCTTGTTTCCAACGGGAGAGTGAGAAAAACCGATAAACATCTGAAGCGCACGTATTTACATATATACTGTGGTATACCATGTAACTGGAGTATTTAATACTGAAGTACTTCGTATTCTATGCTATAATAACCATTCAGACATTTTCTTTTATTGCATTCATTGTTGTTAGAGGTGATTTAGATCTACTGAAACCAACGGTAACGACGCGTGGCGATGGCATGATATCATCATCTGTAATCTGTATTCAAAGCAATAATGTCACACGACCTTTCGGTATACACAGAAAGTTGAATAATCATAATTTATTGAAATTGTATGCACTAAGGCACTAATTAAATGTATTTAAAACGTACTTACATAAATCCTTTAAAAATATTTAAAACATTTTAAACTATAGCGATATAAAGGCTTCCATAATAAATCCGTCAAACCGTTCCTAATCAGAAAACTAAACTATTACCGATACCCCGTTCCAGATACCCAGAAATCCTGACCAAAATGTTGGAGGAGCTGGAGCGAATCAACCGAACCGTTGTGCCTCCAACCAACAACGGCTTGGACCCCTCTGGGAACCCCAAGAACTGGGGTCGCGTGTGGACCAACTTTGGGGACTTCACGGGGATCAAGTACAACAAAGCGTGCCATCAAGGGTAGCTTAGTGGTGTGATTTAGGCAACATTTGTTATTCTTAGTGTGGGTAAAAGACCAATATGGTTTTGTAAACCGAAGGTTCCAGATTCAATCTCCTTTAGGAGCAGACAATTGGTTTTATACCATGGTAAAGGTGAAACTCATGAGACGATCTATTTTAAATTTCACCTTTAAATAAATTATTATTTACAAAACACATCACTAGCAAAACAGATATGGGATAGGCATTTAAATTAAGTAAAATCTGGAGCGTGATACTTGAATCTGTGACTACCCCGCAACGGATATTGGTCGCGAAGTATATGATTTTATAAACTCAAACTGGGATGATGAGGTTTTATTGTTTTGCCACGACCTCAGCGTTACAATAAGTTCTGTAAATACAAGAAGTTAAAGAATTTCCATTGGGTTAAAAAGAGGTATATAGGCTAATAGTATAATGTACAATCGTAAAAAAACATTGTTTCATGGTTGTGTTTATCAGCATATTGTATGATTTTCATCTTAATGTTGTTCATTTAGTGTTTGAAATGTACATAATATTAGTTTTAGTAATAAGTGTATTAATAAATTATTATTTTTATTGAGTTTTACTAATTTTGATATCCTAACTGTTTCTATAACAACATTACATAAGAATATATACGAAAGCATTGACGAGGGAAATCACTTAGACTACTCTTCAAAGTGTAACTATTTTTTCGACTATTATCTTATGACTTGGCGTCATGTATCTTCGTTAAAAAATATTGTGTTCTTATAATAATAAGATTTATTACCTATAAATGTATAGGTATTTTATATATATATTATTATTATAGTATATATTATAGTATATATTATTATAGTATATTATTATAACATTAGTTATGTAATATATAAAAAGTCAATCAGCCACTTCTTAGTGTTGCTTGGTCTGCATTTATTTGAAAAGTCTTCGAGGGATTCTACATCCCATTCTACGATGATATTTGAGAAAACTCTGTTTACCACAGTTCCATGACAATAAAAATTCATTACCAGCTATTTGTATCTTAGCCAATAGCAAGGTCACCTACTATTAAATGTTGGTGAAATTTGTATCACACCTGTCTTACCCAGTGCATGATATGATAGGAAGACAAGTGAGGAACCTAAAGTACATTAAATACCTTTCATTGCTGAACTACTTTTAGCAATGAAAGGACTATTTGAGAAAATCTTTTAAAAGTGAGAGCGGTGAAGAGCAACACGGTAAATTGAGCTGTTCCAGTTCCACGGCTTATATTTTGTATGGTGCTTACTTCTTGTTATCTTTTAGTAATCTTCTGCCTGCACGATTTAGGGCTATTGTATTAAGATCCTCCCACTCTAAGAGCATGGAATGTGAACCCTGAGCAACGTCATGTGACATTCTTCGTCCTTTCCGATGCCAGTACAAGGACATTTTATATTTGATAGAAAGGGTTAAATTTAAAAGAAAAAATGCAAAGCTTTGTGTTCAGCTATTTTGTTACACACCGTTGAAGGGTTAAGAATAATTATAGTGGATATGCAGTAGTGATAGCAGAAGTTCCGATTATTATTGTACCATGAATAAAACCAAAGATAAAGAACCTGATCAAAAGTGTACTTTGTAGTCTCAAAGACAATACTTCATTTTTGATTTTGTTCATTTTATTAGTAATTTTTTATATAAATACGAATAAAGTTGAAAAAGATCCTATCGGTGCAATTATGTAAAAGTTCACTTGAACCTTACCAAGTAATGATCGTTTCAGCAAATTTTTAAACAATGTTCAACTAGAACTTAGACTGCAAAGTTGTTCGAATGATGCTTGCCACTATAACTGCAAATTCATTGGCAACTGGAACGGGAATAGAGAATCAATGGCTGGAGCGGACGACCCGGGGTCCTTCTGCTGCAGCAGGCTGTGTGACCCAGATCCGCAACCCCCAACAGGTGAGACCGGCCACAAGAGACTGACAAGTGAAGCGCGCATACAAATTAGCCACAAATTTTGTGAAACCGTATATGTAAATAAAGAAGTAACCATTTCAGCGCTACAGCCGCGCGATAGTTCATCCATCGCCTAGTCCCGGGGCGCATGAATTTTTTGTACACGTCTAAACATGAACGATAATTAGGCTGAAGAATTGGTTGAGTTTATAAAATTATCGTCAACGTTTTCTTAGCTTTCTTCTTTGGTGTTTGTCCAAAATCGTTTAACGTTTTAATTATAACACTAAAAGCAATTTAACGTTGGAATCCATCGTGAACCTACGCATATAGCACTACGATTTCAAAACTAGAAACTCCAGCTGCAACACTTTGCGGCTAATTTGAATGCGCTCTAAGCTCCGCAACGGACGTTAGTATTCGTGTCTTCTGAGCGGTGTGCTTAAATTTGCTTGATAGTATAACTATTTTCATTTCACAGTAATAAATTGTAACTCTTGCACCTCAAAAAGAACTCTTACTCATTCCTGAAAAACATATAAATACGCCTCTACTTCCCAAAGGGCTACGGGAACACTTTTGATGTTAACCTAAAATCTCATACCTCAATCACATCTATTAAACTTCTACCGCAAACTTTTCTTTCACGCTACGTACGTAGCTACGTAGACACGCCTTAAGAGAGATACATTTTCACTAGAATAATAATCTTAAAACTGCTTTAAAAGCTTTTTTTTACCTTTTCTCAGTAATATCTGAATTAATCTGGAGGAAATATGGATGGATTCAGAAGATGCTCTATCCTCATGGGCCAAGTTTCCTCAACTCGTGCACACGTGGCCAAGAACATCTTTCTGGTAATCAAATAATTATGAACTTATTAATCTAGGATACTTACACACCAATTACTAAACAGGGTTAACACCTGTTAAATTGAGTTCTAACTATCTGGGTATAACGTTGCTTCGAGGAGGCTATAAAATTACTATCTCCACAATTCCGGAAATGGACACCCAAACTGACTTTTTCTGACCCTGCAAGGGTTAGTGGTCGTGACTGTGATTTGCCTGTCGTTAGGAATAAAAATATAAGAATTTACAATAATAATAATTTTAGCTAATGGTAATGTTAGATTACCATGAAGTACCTAAGAAAATTCCTTTGGACACACGGCGAGAAAAATATATATAATGTTTTTGCTTATTTCAGCACCAATAAACCAAAGAGCACATCAAACATTTGTGACTAATATTTGTGTAGAGAATGTCTACAATCGAAATCAAATAGAACAATCAAGGAAACAACACATAAATTGTGAAACTGATGACCAACACCCAAACCAAGAAAAAGTTTATTCTAGGAAAGGATTATCAGAAACCAACAATATATATCACGAGGCATTTTCCCAATCACCCGATCGAGTAAATACTGCAGAAAGGCAGCAAAATAACAGTAGAAGTCGTTCAAGGACGAGAGCAGAAACAAAATGTTATGGAGAAAAAGATCACCACAAAGAATGTAGAGTAAATAAGACAAGTCTAAAAAGTAATGAGAAAAGTTTCCGCGACCCATGTGAACGTGAAAGAAATAGAAAAATATGTGAATATCACGAAGCCAGTGTAGCAAATGAAAGAAATAGGAATAATTGTGTTTATTTAGGACATTGCTCCGATGGGAACTTTTCACCATGCTCTACAGAACAAAGAACTAATAACAGGAAATATGAACAAAAAATAAACCAAGAAGATCATGGTAAAAAGAGTAATCAGAATTATATTTTATTTAGTATGCTAAAAGTAGAGTAAGGCTAAGCTTGTCTTCCTTCATATCCGTGTTTATTGTTATAAAATATTCCGGAAGGTGAAGGACTGTTCCGAGTAAATGCCATCACAATCGCAATATGAATGAGTGACGAAGTAGATTTTATTTCCAGTGATTCTGTTCACCCAGAAGCGATTCAAATGAACGTATATAAACATGTATATTATGATATGCACATAGGAGTAGATTGTTTAAAAGTTTCTCAAAATGGTAGCAATATTTATATGCACCGGATTATATTGTCATAAACGAATTTTGATTTTTATATTTTGTGTTACAGTGTTACCATGCGAAACGGACACTGATGATGAAGTAGTTAATAAAAATCAATTACAAACTTTGAACCCGAGAAGTAGGAGAGGATGTAATAATGTAATAAGTAAAGACGTTGATCACAAGGAAAACTTGTGTGATGAGCAAATTTCTAGTCAAGTACATTGTGAACACTCTTCGCAAATGAGTGAACATTTACAACAACAGATTATACAAAATGGTGTGATGATGCAAATGGATCGCGTAGTAATAAATAAAAACAAAACAAGAAAAAACGATGATATGCAAATACTCAATAGCTTTCAAGAAGTATTGAAAAACAGTGTGATCGATTTTTTCATGAAAAACATTAATGATGAAAAAGAGCCACAAACCAAAGAAACTTCTAAAATTGTAAGAGATGAATTCAAAGTTTCATATAAAAGTGTTGTAAACAGTTGTCAAAGAGACGGTGTTAAATCAAAAGACAAACCTGACATCAAACAGCAAGGGCAGGAAGGCATCTCCAATACGAATATATACATCACTTACAATAACTGCAATAATATAACAGGTGTCAGAGAGAGACATGAATTAAAAAAAACTCAAAACCTATACAATAAATATGCAGCAAGCAGTTCGAAGTTCGAATATCAATTCAAAAGTCACTTGAAAGAACATTTTATGAGTAATAAGAAAGACTGTTGCACAAATACTGACAAGTCATATAATTATTTTAGCACACCCAACTGTACAAACAATATATCTCGCAGAGAAGAAGAAGTATCTGAGAAATATCCAAGCGAAGAAGAAGCATGTCCTTGTCCTTTCCCGTGTTGCTCGAAAGGCGAGACAAAGCGCCCGCAAGAGTACAAACAGCCTAAGAAAGTGAAAGATGAATTATTAGAATATATGCCATACCACTTTTTGAACCAAAAATCGAACCCTAGTTTTCAGTGTTGGACCGATGACTCTAAATATCAGCATTCTATTACTCAAAGTCCCTGTTATTCTATAACTGAAATTGGTATATCTGATTTTAACTGCAGTCTGGAAGACTCTGATACATATACCAATGTCGATAATCAAGGATGTGGTTCGAGAAATTGCAAGAAGAGAAATCAGTCTAATAATAACTTCAATGCCATGGATGATGTCTTAAAAAATGATTTATCACGATCTGGTTCATCGATTCGTATATTCTGTAAAGATTTATTTCAGGTATGTACATTATCTGATTTAACAAGAAAAAAATTACCAAATGAAGAAAAGCCGGATGCTAAGATAGCCGGTCCATGTCACAAAGATAATTTACGTAACTTGCGAATGAAAAATGGTCCAGAGTATGTATATACCGCAACAACATCAAAAAAACGTAATAAAAAGAAATCTCAGTTTTTGTGTTCACACTGTCAAGGACAAGAAGCGAATGATGAATACTCGAGTGGAACTAACACAGATCAGGAATGTGAGGAAATTGATAAGGATTTAGAAGACATTAATAATGAAAAGAAACACTCATTTCTTGATAAGTGCTCTTTGAGTGTTGAAAAGAGTTTAAAAAAACGTTTAAAACTTTTATTTGGCAAAGAAAATTTAGACATTGCAACTGGACTGACAAAATGTAATTTAAATTTAAGTGAGATGACTGTAAATGATGAAGGAACATCAAATGATGTTAAGAAAACACCAGAAAGTATTAGTGAGGAAGGCACCAGTGTTCTTCTTCATATTCATGATGCAGATCATTCTTCAACTCAAGTGCAGCTGAATTTTGAAGTTTACAATAACGGCTTTGCCCTTAAAAAGAATTTTAGTCAAAGTCGCAATAACCCTTTGGTTGAACATTTGTCACAACAGTTTGATAACGTTGATTTCGAAAATGATTTGAGTTCTTACGCAAAAGCTAATTTGCCGAAGCGAAGTACTTACCCAATCATTTCCATACCTAAACAACATAACGCCGATAAACTAGAAAAACCAATGAATAGGTTGTTTGGTAAGAGGTTAAAACCCAATGACACGGACTATTCATCCGATATAGAATATACCAACTCATCAGCGAACTTTACTCCTGACTCGTATTTAAGAGAAAATCTGCATTTAAAAGTACCTACAGTTGGACTAAGTAAAAAACAAAATTTAGAAAGAATGTTTTTCGATAATAAAAATCGCATTGCTATATCCAAATTTGCAGCTGAGCCAAAAGAGAAAAAGCGTAAAAAGATGAGATTTCCAGAACAGAGCTCTAGCAATGACGAGGAATCAGATACAATAAGAGACAGGTTTAAGAGCAAAGACAAATCTATAACTAGAGGTACCAAGATTATGAGTATGTTCAGGAACTATTTTTTAAAGAATGATTCTAAAGATGACTTTAAATCTAACTCTCAGATTTGCTTAAACTGCAATTTTAACAGTCCTTTGAAGGCCCGGGAGGATATACTGGGAGTAAAGTGTCCAATGAACTGCAACTGCGGCAACAGCAAAAGTAAGTAGAGCATGTGCTGTTTTCATTACACACAGTAAGACCCAGATTCTCGAATCATTTTTTCTTCAGAATTTCTTCCCCTTAGGAACGTTGTTATAGTCTGGCTAACGAAAGTAGATACTGAAAAAGCGCGGCAAATTTAAAATATATTAGCATTGCAACCCTAAAATAAAAAGGAAAGGCGGAACAACTCACTTTGATACTTTGAGATTTATTTTTATTTTACTAGTGGATGCTTCCAATTTCGTCCGCGTTATGACGTGATTAAAAGTAGCTTATATAAGTTTTTATCTCTTTATTAACTCCATACCAAACATCACACGGATACGTCACTCCATTGTAGCGCATTAAAGGAACAAAAAGAACAAACAAAAAATAACTTAAACGAATATGTAATTACTTAATTAAAATAAAAAATATCAAGACATTTTGACCGTACTAACCTAACCATAAAGAACGCAAGTCAACCATAAAGAATCATCAACAACACGCCAACTTCGGCGTCAGAAATAGGAATGCCATACACTAATTCTGATTTTACCAAATTTTTCGGAAAACAGCCAAAAAATATTTTCTTTAAAATAAAATTGCACAGTTTTTCTCTACCTAATTAGTTAAGATATAGTGTACCTAATTACTTAAG
This sequence comes from Leucoptera coffeella, assembly GCA_030578115.1. Taxonomy (NCBI): domain Eukaryota; kingdom Metazoa; phylum Arthropoda; class Insecta; order Lepidoptera; family Lyonetiidae; genus Leucoptera; species Leucoptera coffeella. The sequence continues at coordinate 40,470 of JAMBLF010001378.1, forward strand.
CTATTTATTAGACCAACGTAAGGCTTACTGTAGCTCTTGTAATGGTCCAACACGTACATACGAAATTTATTTTCGATTAACACATTTTTAGCAGACGTACGAATTTTTATAACTCTTTTTATAAAATGTTCAAAATGAGTTTGTTTTAAAAATGCCTTTTTGGAATTAATTGTACCTAAGTACTTTATACTTAAAATACCTCAAATTGTAGGGTAAATACCCGATGGTAGGAACACTTTAGTGTTGTCATATAAAAAGTTTGCATAATTATCCAGTATCTACTTTCGTTAGCCAAACTATAGTATGTTTATATATAATACTGAGCAGAACCACAACAGAAAAAAATGTACTCTCTGATATAAGCTTTAAGAATTAATATTTCCATTTTGAGTTGACTGACAATATATATGCTGTAATTGGTACTGCTGTTATGTTGACCATAAGTAGCTGTAATTTTAATTCCTTAAGCATTAAAAGTCTTTTGATGCTACTAGAAATATAGTATACTCCAAAATAACCGCTATGTTTTTTTACGATGGTTTCTCCCGCCCTAGAAATGTATTGATGCATTTAATAATACAATATTAATATTCCTTCATTTTGTTGTTTAGATCACGATAAAACTTGCAGTTCTTTTTGCGGTTGCCCTAGTAACATGAGCACTAGTCCTATTGCTAAACTTAGTAAGTATAATAAACCCATCAAGAAATTTACTGAATACTCAGAGACATACATTCATTGTAAATGTTGTCATATCGAACCTTATATGGAGGTACCAACGTTGAAATGATCTTAAGAATATTAGGTGGCCTGCTAATCGCTTAAAAGTAGCCTAAATTTTTAATGTTATGGCCGAAATCAAATAACTTCTTACATTCTTACATTGTATTAAGGATTCAGACACACAACATATGAGAGAAAAACAACTGTGTCCCTTAAGTGTATATGCATTTCACAGTTTCGTCAATTTATGGTAGATATTGTAGAAACATCTTACTTTCCAGCTGATCCGAATTGGAAACGGGTCGACGTGGTGGCTGGAACTTTCGCAGCAGGCAAGTCTACTCTTTATATATTTACGTAAATCCTTAGCCACCTTGTACTAAATCTCTTAATCCCCAAATACCTACTTTATTATATATTTAACCTTCTTCAATATAATGAAGTTGATAAAAGCTTTTTCCAAAAATTCTATGTTGAAATGGACTTTCGGGATTATCGACGTGAGTTCAAGGTCACCACTTTTCCACCTCTTTTTTGATGAGTTTTGGACACGAAAATATTGAATTACTAGTAGCGTCAATTGATTTATTAGTATCTTAAGTACTTTTTTATTACATTAACGCTTCAATCGCAATTTTCAGCTGAAGAATTGTGGAGAAGTTCCAACTTTAACAGTCCAACTAGCACCATGAGTAAGTACACACATTTATCTGTATTCAGAATGCTGTAAGAACGACTAGATTAGATAATAATTAGATTCTTAATTTCTGTTTCCTTTAAGCGGTCATTGCATTGATATGAAGCGGCTGCAGCCCAATGGGTAAGACCTCGGACTTCGTATGAGAAAGGTCCTAGGTTCGAATCCTGACTCTGGCATGTACAAATGAATGAAATTTAAATGTGTTTTTAATTAAAGTACATAATTTACAGTTGCTAACGGTGAGGGAAAACATCGTGAGGAAACCTGCCTATCCCTCAGGATAGGTAATAGTCAGTGCCTATATATGGCAATACGGTTCACTACCTATCACGTTGGGTGCTGTCTATCTAGTGATACGTGGGCTTCGAATGACCCATACCTAACATGCCTTCGAAATTTCGGAGATGGGCATTCAAGCCTCTGACTACCCCGCCATAATAAAAAAGGGAGTGTGTATACACAAGTCATGAAGCGTATGTTTTATGAGCATTAATATGTGAACAGATAGCTCGCCTGATAGTTGGTAATTAATGCAGCTCGTCTGCGGTCTATTAACAACCTGGATAAGTAAGCCACATATATTACGTTTCTTACCCTTTTACTCTTTCACAGATTTATTTGCGAAGCCCACAGAAATAGTCTGGTGTAATACCAAAAATTGCACTGTTAAGCATAGACATTCTTCCAAAGGTTAGTACTGTACGATAAATGATAATGCTAACAATCACTTTCGAGTTATTAGAGATTCGATTGTTTACCAAATGTTGCATCGAATGCTCACGTTTAATAGTATGTGACGTCGTCAACCGATAAAGATTTTTTCCTTCAGCATGAGCACCCAATGCTCACCGGTAGCCCACGCCCAGCGTTGCAGTGACGATAGTGAACAGCTACGCCATTCTCGAATCACTATTACAATTTTACTGTTTCGTAAATGTGCTAGTGTAACTACGGTTACTAGTTGCTTTTCTTCCTGGCATGTCGTAGAAGGTTACTGAGATAAATAGTGTAAAGGTGATTTAGCAGACTAAAAGAAGAATAGGACATGAAACTATATTACATGTTCTTTAAGTAATATAAACTTACTTAAAATTATGACACATTTTAATAAATTTTAATTTTATTCAGAGTGCCGTGTTGCGTTCGACCCTGCAGCAGTTCGATCCCGTAATGATGGTAAACTCGGCTTGTTTTCTTATAATATACCACTCACGACCATAAGCCCTTGCTGGGTTAGTCAGGAATAGCATATCTTTCAAATCGTTTTAAACCGTTTTTGTCCGAATTTAAGGACAGGACGATTTATTGCTAATTGATTTCCTTCACCGTAGAAATACTGTGTTTCACGATTATATAAGAAAATATATTAAATTGTTTCAAAAACAGACATATAAGTTCCTATGATAATCAAACCTGGCACGTTCTTATTGAAGTAAGGTTGGCAAAATGTCGACTAAAATAATTAACTGGATGCGATACTCTTCAATGCGATTGGTTTCTTATCTCTAGGCTGAGGCGTGAATATAACACTTCTCTGCTAGTAAGCATATCGCAAAAGGCAGCTTAGATGTAAATTGATTCCCTATGGCGAATATCTAAGGAATTTATTTTTTTGTATAAAAATATTTTTTTTTACAATACTGATAGTAATGCTTAGTTAATGCAGCAAATATTATGAACGTCATGCGTTTTCTTTCCCGGTACTATAGAAGTTTTCTACCAGAAAAGCAGTTCCACAAATTCGAAGGATTTTAAGAGGAGATTTCAAGGTGAGTGCACCATTTACGTTTATTATCTTTATTATATGCAGCTTGTGACAGTCTTCGAATCGGGTGCTGCCGGAGGACCAGTGATGCAGCCTAGCTGCATCGTATACTGAGGCAGCACCTTTTCACTGCATCAATGGTTTTCATTCTTGATGTTTATTGTAATTGTTTGTGTGCTTAATGTAATTTGTGCAGTTGTGGTGCAGTGAATAAAGTATTTTCTTTCTTTCTTTCTTTCTTTATTTGACGAAGCATTGAGTAACGCTCTGTTTGCCAAAGTGCGTTAATGGAAACATTGAACTGTCAAGTTATTGAAATAAAACCTTTTGATCGTCATAATCGTTTCGTTCAGACTTGTTCTCGTTTATAATAATAGAAATAATATAATATGGGAATAATAGGGAGAAATATTGGACATTGATATGTTGCAATAAATTGATAGAGTTAAATTATAATATTTAAATATATACACAGAAATACAAAAATATAAATATTTATTATGTAATTATAATACATATCTAAAACATAATTAAACTAAAAAGTAAGTTAAAACACAAGTGGCATTTGTAAACTGCTTTATTCTTTATCAGTTTTACTTTAATTCTGATCAGTTTAGTTGCCGCCTTTTCAGCAAAGTTTCCCTTTGGCCACTTTCACTATCACAAAATAATAAGATTTCTTAACTGGTTAAGAAAAATATATATAAATCAATAATCCTGTCTTTATACTATTACTAATCAATGTATTTTAACATTTCTAGATCGGAAAGATTCTAGTTCAGACAACTATTCGTCAGATATTAATCTGCCGAGTCCATCGTATGGACCCCGTAAGTTTATATTACCTCAACATCATAAAATCAGCTATTATATTAGGTCTCTGCCACAATACGATGAGGGAAATCATCTAGAACAACTTGCCTTTTCTAGGTAAGAGGCATAACGAATCAAATTGTCAGTGGATTTGATAAACCTCCTGTCAAAGTGTATACAATTGTGTTGCGAAAGTTCGTCGTAGGTACGAAGTTAGTCAGTAGACTCTGACTACCTCAAAAGGGTCACGACGTGAAGCTCTGTGCATAAACGTCAACATGATCATCTTCCTTTCGAGCGTGATTCAGAGGTTAAGATCAAAGATTTGGAAAACTGTACTGGACTACCAAGTTAGGCAGCCAAGAGGAACATTTTTCTCTATTGCCAATAATTTATTTTCCGATAGCTATACCACCATAAGTGACATTTTTATTTCACGTATATTTCTTTGTGCTTGTATACCAAGGTTTCTTTTATATTTTACAGCATCTATTTTTGCGAAATATGAAACCGAAGATTATATTGAGAATGGACCCAAGGCATTCTTACGGGGCAACTCTCACCTATTCATGGATTATGATGGCATAGGTAATAACTCAAGCGAAGTTGCCCATTGCTGTGGTGAAAGATGGCTGGACATTAAAATCGATGGGTTGGACTTCGGATTGAAGCTTGACTGGCAGAACGAGATATTATTTTGGATTGGACTGAGTGATAATTGATTTGTAGCGCCAGAACGTTTGACCACTTTATCCAACTAGGCCCAGGGTAGCCAACCAATGTACATACATTGGACATAAATAGCATATAATGACTTTGTTTCTGTAGATAATTTCCTTCTTGTTGAAAGATCCATTAGACTTAGATTAAGGAATCTACGTTGGATCTGTATACTGCGACTATTCGTTGTCCCTATATGGTCCAACGTTATGTCTATGGTATAGACACCAGAGGCCTATTAATTTCTTGTAATGTTAGTTAGAGCTAGCTGGGATGTCAATATAATACTAATGATAGTTTTTATTGAATACATGTCAGAAGTGGCGAGGTTTAATGTTTGTCTATAGTATTTTTAGGCGATAAGTTGACAACTGTCACGCATTTGAACGTAGGAATATCCTATAATTTTCCTTCTTATTTGCAAAAAAGGTATGTAGTTATTATTTTTTATTTATTCTTTTTAGAATTAGAGTACGGGCCCATGGTTCCGCAGTTCGATGCTACGTTCTCTAAGCCAAGGCAGCCGTTCTCCAAACGCTCTTTCCGAGATTACTCTCCCTACGAGCCGGAGTTAGAAAGTGAGTCATGACAATTGTTTATATGCTGTTCGCAGGTTCTTTTATGTTAGACACATCGACATACATTTGTTAGTAAAGATGTTCTGCAAGTATACTGTAAAATACAAAACTTAAAAATCGGCGGTTACAAATTAATGCATCTTTACACTCAGGCAGAGTGGCTGGCGTGGTGTTCTCTGTGTATTAACCTGCCAGCAGCCTTTTTCAAAATTAATAAAATGAAATACAAAATTGACGAGGTATCGTATTGGGACTAGCGTTAAATGAATATGACAGGATGGCTTAGCATCAGTCACGTTGGGTACTGATAATCAAGTAGAAAGTAAGTTTTAACGGTCAAAGACAATCATAATGCTCAGTTGATGGTAAATACTTAATGTATGACTACCCGAAAAGGTTTAACAGTCGTAAATGCATAATGCATGCATACACGCGTGTATGAATTGACGTAAAACCAACAGCTGTATTTTACGGAATGGTGGGAAATTATAAAGATCGTGTTGTCTTGTTTTCTCAGCATCTCTTAGTACACCACAGTACATGGAGCTCAGCTCTACAAGATCTTCTAAGAAAGACTACCACCTCTTTTACTCGGACCAACCGCAAAGAGGTAGGTAGAAAGACGTTTAGTTTACTCATATGGTACATTTACTCATATAGTCTGTTCGCAAAGATGAGTAGGGACTGTAAAGTGAATAGTCGAGCGATTTGTTACAATCTGTCCGTGGGAATTGTAAGGTTCATTAAATCTTGCAGCCTCGAGCGTTAGCCAATAACTGTAAGGGATAGTACTGTAGTCGCATATTGTACGCACCTTTATTGTTTTTTTTTTTAACTGAAATGGGTTCACTCTTGACCCTGTTTGCATCTCGTAGGAGGCGACAGACAGAGTCTAAGATGTAGCGAGCTTGCCCAAAAAATGTCTATGCACTCTAGATTTGAACATCTGTGGATTAAATACCTCCGGAAATACAGAGGCAGGCAGGGAATTCCATTCCTTACCGGCCCGCATTATGAATGACGCTTTAAAGCGATTTGTGCGGGCACGCGGTAGTTCTACCAAATGGGTAATTGTTACCTTAATCATATTAGCTGACCCACCACCCTGACACCCATTAGCTGCTTTTAACTTTATAAAAATATAATTTATATTAGCAGATTTGTTTGGCTTATAAGCCTTGTAAGTTCTAACCTCTTTAAAAGACATTGAAGGTACTAATTGAATGTTAAACTCCTCAGAACAATTTGAGGATCATTCGACTGGAATGAGCAAAGGAAGATCTTCTAGATTCGACTCTTACAATAGTATGACTACTATGTTCAGCGATAGAGGTAGGTAAAATTTATCTAGCTTAGTAGCGACTAAGTGATTAGGGGTCCATAAAATAGAAACAAAATATGCCAGAAGTGCATACGTACATTCACATCAAACTCGTCACCATACAGAGGTGTAGGCTGAGATCACAGAGAGATACTATCTGTTTAATTTTTCGCAATCCTGACAAATCACTTCCGTTACATTTACAACTAATTCATACTCGGTGATTTAACTAGAGATCCCGCCACATAAGGTGGCAGTTGGAGGCGTCGCCACAGTCGCGTAATTCAGTGTTACCAGTAAACACGCCAAAACTAGCACTCACTGTGCCATACGGCTCGATACATTATAGGTTTCATTTGTAACGGTCTTTGGTTGCAGAGCTATAAACTCAAATAAAACAAATTAATATATCAAAGTCAAAATATGTTTATTAAACTATTTCAAACATGATTAATAATTAACGGGACTTATCCTTCTTATTATATATTACATATATTATGTGTTCCTTCACTCTGTCCGCAATAGACCGTTTAGTGTGTTCGACGTAGGATTTCCCACAGCTGCAATCAATCTTATACACACCCTTATATCTTATATCATGAGTATAAATCGCGAATCTCTTAAAACTATTATTTCAAACATGGCACTGAGCATTGTCTTTACATATTTTTTACCGAGGTTAGATCAGCGGAGACCCTAGCTTGGAGAAGAACTAACAAGAAACTCCGGAAATCAATTTATTATAATCACCCTTAACAAACATAAAAATTACAAGGAGTGGGCAAAAAACACAACGCTGGTAATACTAAATTTACCTTTCATACAAAATAACACGCAATGGCGGTATCGTCAAATTTAGTTCCAAGTTTGGCTACTGCCACCTAATGTGGCGGGATCTCTAGATCCTGCTTTTGACTATGCTAGAAGTGTATGATAATTATTTCGCAAGTATGTATATGTGGGTATACGAGTCAGTAGGTACGAGCTCTTTTCACGTTGTTACGTTTGACCATTGAATGAAGAGATCATTTTAAAAGCTAAACCTAAATTTTAAAAAAACTATGATTAGAACGCACCTTACTGTAAAAAGAACCGTAAGGAAACCAGTGTATTCCTTTGAGCAGGTAAATGGGTAGACGGTTTACCACCTGATATGTCTATCTGTTTCATTCGTGCTCTTTTGCTAAACTACCTATTGTAGAGATGGATAGATGAACGTCACAACGCCGCATAAGTAAATGTTTGTGTTATTTGCAGCTGTCGCTGATTCTTACGAGGAAGAGCGTGCAGGGAGGCCGAAGCAAATCAGAATATCGTCTGAGCCGCAGCTCTTAGGATTAGCCCTACTGAGAGCTAGTTCGCGGAACATCGAAAAACGTAAGAAACCTGCTCATTTATCAAAATAGGTAATAATCAGTATTTATTTACAGCGGTATAATTGAACATCTGTCACGCTGGTAAAAAGTGGGTTTTGCTTGACCTACGACCATCCATTTTATGCTCAGTTGCTCTGGACACTCAAACTCTATCTTTATATATAAGTCTGTGTTTATAGTATCCGAAGCTATGCAATCTTTTTGTCATATTTAGGCTGTTGTTGGGAATAAGAATTCTAAGCATAGTCAGAGATTTGAGTGAACAACGTACCTACTTATATACGAAGGTGTTTCGACACTCAAGCCCACGATCTGCCGTATAGGCATCACCAAACGTGAATGGTGGTGAGTCTGTCATCGCTCACATATTCAGAGTATTGATACTGAGCATGATTAGTTAACTATTAGGTAGGGATAGGTACTTACGGTGTATTCCCTCACCGAAATCAAAGAAACGTTATCTTCTGTGTCATATTGAAGCGGATATGGCCGTTGAAAGATGTCTTTATGATGTTATTGTTATTTCTTCACTAGATAACAAACTGAAAGAGTGAGGTACAAATACCTATTAACGCCGAGTATACATAAGGAGGTTAAAGTGCTATTCCAAAATCAGTAAAAATGTATGTGCGTGATGCGAATGTATATTTACGGCCGGGTTTTTTCAGGTGTTCCCAGGAGGTCACGAAGCAAGGAGAGGAGGCGAACTTTGTACACTCGCGATGACAAGAGTTAGTAAACCACAATGTACAGTACCTTCGTTTGCATAGTAGTTTTCAAATAAACGTTTCTACTAAGATAATTCCTTGTTATTGCCGGAAGAAAGACGAAATCGTCTTTAATTAAAGAGTGTGTTCCCGTGTGTATGCAGTGTGTTAAGTGCTGATGAAACTTTAGTATTTGGTATACTTCTTTTAAGCAATGTTCTGTATACAATTCAAACGCACAAGAATACGTTTTCGAGATTCTGGATTAGACTAGGTCTGGTATCAATGTTAATGGGAGATACCTTACACGACTTTGCGTCGCGGACGATATCATCGCAATGGAGGAGTAGGTGCAAGATTTGCAGAGAATATAATAATGCACAGTCTTGACGCTTTCTCACGCTCATTCGGTCTCCGGATGATCGTGGATGAGACTTAGGCCATGTTAAACGAACTTGTTATCCCGGAGCCGATTATGATAAGTGGGGAAACGCTTGAAGTGGTCCAGGATTCGTTCGTATTCGTTCGTATACCTGGGTCAAATTTCGTAGATGGCTAGGGACAGCTTCGAGCGGGAAATTTCCAGATGAGTGCAGCTAGGCCGGATGGCATTCGGGAAGCTACTTAGTCCTGTGACTACCATCGCAATGTCTTAAGACCAGGGTATACAATTAGTACCTGTGAGGTAGACCGATGACCTCATGACCTGGTAGCGTCCACTTTCTAGTAGGGTAGGCGGGCGTTGTAAGAGGCGACTAAGAGGGGAGAGTGAAACCGCTGTGAGATTGCTAAAAAGTATTGATCTTGGGTTAGTCTATAGTTTATAAGCCCACAGTAAATGAGGTTTTCATGCAGCATGTTGACGTCGACCTTTTAAAATTATTATGTACGTGTGTTAAATGAAAACTAACCCTTGTGTTTTACCCCAGTCACCCAGATACCAACGCCAGAATTAACCCCAAGTTTGAAATCAATACACGAGAGAAACTCAAGTCCAAGGAAAAGTTGCTTTAAGAACAGAGATGGTATGCGCTTCATGGTGACCAAAAAGCCACGGCACTGCGCACACAATTCATGATAATGTAGACCACTACACCAAATAGGAGTAGCCCCTTGTTAAGTACATTTAAGACTTGCGTCAAGGGTACCAGTCGACGTATATTCAACAAATATATACTTATTGTAGATAGATAAATACATATAATATGGCTTTATATAATCAGCGAACAGATTGGAAAACGTAGTTCTAAACTCTGCCTTCATCGGGAATCGAACCCGGGACCTCACAATTAGCGTTCAGGTGGTAAACCGTTCGCACCACGGAGGTTGTCAAATTAAGGCTTGGCAACGTAATAATATGTGCATACACTTGGAAAGTCACATCTCATAGGTACACTACACTAAGGGTTAAATTTACTTCTACGTACAAAGAGACTATAATCTCAATTAAGAGTTTCCTACAAAGCCTTAAGCATATTTAGCCTATTGAATAGATTGTAACCATTGTGGCATTTTTTCCGTTATGTAGCCTAAAAAGGCGGTGGTATTTCGTCGATATGATATTTAGCGTCAGTAACATTCCAACTATTAATAACATATGTTCTTAAACCGTACATATAATGACGCCTCTGCTTCCTTAACGGGAGAGGTAAAGTTCCTAGTTCGCTATCTTGAAGAGTCCTGACAAATCTCTTGCGTTAACTAATAACTTTATCATGTATGCTTCTGTGTAACTATGCATAAGGACACGCGCTGACTGACTATCTCGCTAAGGATATTACAGCCTTATTCAATAGCATTATTTTGTTTTCAGGAGTAGGCAGATATCCAACTGATATGAGTAGCGTTTCATCAGGACACCGCCCTCCTAGGCAATCAAGGAAACGTATGTATAAAGAGAGCCAATAGAGAGTAGGGATTGACGAGGAAGACCACCTAGAATATATACAAATCAATTTTCTTAACCTCAACGCTCATTCAGACGAGATTTATTGCCTCCAATACTCGGATTTTCGTCTGCTAGAAATGAATTAACGAATCGAACGAGTTCAATGACCGTCCGATAAGGAAATCATATTAAAATAGGCAACTTGCCTAGTAATTGTCAACTGGCGGCTATTTTGTATGAAATATACTGAGTAACTCTTCCCGTGTAAATGGGTCTTGACCCTAAACATACTAAGCAGTTAGGTATTAGACTTATATATTTATTGACGTTTCAGGTTGGATGCACGATGAGAGCGAAGACGATCTCTACTTCCCTGAGTATAGGGGGCAAGTCGATTTCCGTAAGTTTCAAATTACTATTAATTCTGTATGAGGTATAAGTGACTCGAGACAGATCTCTCAGGATCGCTCAGCGGCGATAGATAGTCTCGACCGAAGTAAAAGCGTGCGCATGTGTAAATATTTCTATATAAACTTTACATAAAATATGTTTAACGACTGGTATCATTTGAATCACAGTATTCACTTGATATTCTGTAACCAACGTGACATGTGGGTCATGCACAGACAGTAACTATTGTATATTATAAAAATGGCACATTTAGGCACGATGTTTCTTCTCAGCGTAGAAGAAATGTGTTTTTCATAATATTTGGTAGCAGTGCAAGATTGTAGCTGAATCGTTAGAGCATTTGTTCTGACTCAGTAGTAACAATGGAAAATACTTAATCTGAAGTTGTATGTTTAGTTTTGCATTAAAAACTAATTTGTGATCCTGAAGAGACAGGGCAACTACCGTGAGGGGACCTAGTTATGACTCGCAATAGTCAGTGCTTTTAAACAGCGACACGGTTTTCTGCCTGTCAACACCGTAATTTATTACCATTTATTTAAAAATTGTTTTCATTGTGCTAGGTGAAACATCTTCAGGATTGTCCTATTCAGTTCCAACTCAATCGTCGTTATCAGCCTTTTACGACGAAGGTGAGATTGTCTATGAACTTACTATAATTATAATTAATTTAATAAAAGGGTTTTTGAAGGGTGACAGACGCATAGGTTATGAAGCTTTTATAACTACTCTCTACGTTTGATGAAACACAGGGTTTGAATGTAAAATATAGTCATTTCAGCCTGTTGATGCGATTGGTTTATGGGTCATGGATACGATTATTTGCATAACGTTTATACAAAATGTAGCGAAAATTATGAATATAAGTAACGGACTCCTATATTCGCACAACTACGACACGATAATTATGTCCTTTGTTACTTTCAGCACAACCACAGGGGTTGAAATGGCAATGGCATGCAATATTAGTAATCTGCTGCTAGCGTTTCGCCTAATTATTTAACTTAAGGACCATCATCTACACACTTTCTTGTATTATTCCGTGAATGTCTTGTCCGGCTTAGATTCACATCTACAGCTTTCCATAGCTACCACTGATTGTGCTTATAGTCATCGAATCAAAATACCTACAGAGTACAGATAGTTTAACTCAGTTGTGCGCGTGGCCCTATGTGTGCGTGGGCTTGTAAATATACAACTTTCATTCGTGTGGCAGTGACGCGGCAGTCGTTGTCCGAGCAAGACGTGTCCTTATCGCTTTTTCTTACGGGTACAGTCGTTTACGAAAATGTCTAGTTCTTCACGGAGAAAATGTTTAAGGAGTCAGGTAAATATTAAAAGATTTTTTTTTTTTAATGTAGATGTAATTAATATTTATTATTCAGAGATCGGAATTGGGTGTGTGAAAATACCTAAAGTTTGCAGCGGGACATAATATGGAGCACGTGTTATATTCTCGATATTTTGTATTTTCACACACCTAATTCCGATCTCTGATTATGATTCTATATAAGAAAAAAAATTTCCTTGTTAACGTTTACGTATTATTGTTTTAGACTCGAGAAACCATTGCTAAGGTATACGAATTTCTGAAAATAGATGCGAGAGATATATTGGAACTAGTAAGTGATCCAGTTTGCAGCGCAAGTCCAATTTTAATATCGAAATTAAGTGAACATTTAAATAGCGTACGGAAAAGAACAGCAATGGCAGTGGGGGTATCAGAGAGAACAATTACTAATATATTGGCTGAAGGAAAAGAATCTGACTCTAAATTTAAATCTCCGCATAAAGACCGTAAAAAACGTTTAAAGAAGTTAGAATTAGACAACTTTAACGTTGATGTTATACGTTCCACTATTCAAAATTACCATTTAGAACATCGTGAATTACCTACGTTGCTAAAGTTGAAAAGAATATTTCAAGATAAACTTAACTATGATGGAAGTATTTCGACTCTGCGTACAGCTTTGTTAAAGTTGGGATACAAATGGCGAAAAACTGTGGATAGCAGACGTGGATAATAGAGCGGCATGACATCCAAAAACTACGATTTTCCTACCTAAAAAAATTACTTAGATACCGTCAAGAAAATAGGTGTATCGTATATACAGATGAGAGCTACATCTTAACTAACCATGTGCAAAACAAAGGATGGGGTAATAAAGATGGACCACCTTTAAAGAGGAACCTGTCGAAAGGACAAAGAATTATCATTGTGCATGCTGGTTCAGAACAAGGTTTCGTACCTAACGCACTATTGACATATAAAGCAAATAGTGTTTCTGGTGATTACCACTCTAACATGAATGCAGAAAACTATGAAAAGTAGCTGAAAGAACGTCTAGTACCGAATCTTCCACCTAACTCTGTGGTTGTGCTTGATAATGCCTCATACCATAACGTGAAAAAGGACAGTGCCCCAAATTCTAATTCAAAAAAAATAGAAATGCAGAGATGGATGACAGAAAAAAATATAGTTTTTAATCAAGAAATGAAAAAAATTGAACTGTATGATTTGATTAAAAAAAATAAAGAAAAATATATTTCTTACAAGATTGACGACATACTTCAGCCATATGGCATAAAAGTTCTTCGATTGCCACCATATCATCCTGAACTAAACCCCATAGAAAATGTGTGGGGAATTTTAAAAAATTATATTGCTTCACATAATGTCGATCAAAATGTGACGGAAATAATGAAACTCATAAATGAACGTTTAAGTCAAATTGATGAAGGGATGTGGGGTAATACTTGTCGACATGTACAAAAGAAAGAAGAAGAATACTATAGACATTTTGACATGGAGTCAGAAATCATAATTAACCTTGGTGAGAGCAGCGAATCCAAAAATTCATCATTAGATTTTTCAAGTAGCGATGCAGAATAATGTTCAATAAATAAACATTAAATTACGAAATAACTGTTTTTTTTAAACCCGTATATTATAACCCGTAAATAACAGTATTTGTATTTGTACCCGACTGTACCTCTTGTCACGCACACAAAGTCACTGTATATTATGTACAAGGTTTACCCACACATAAGGCCGCGCGCACAACTGAGTTGAACTATCTGTACTACATTGGACTGTGTCAGGTCTATAAAAAACATTCACCTATTTGACAGCTCCTTTTGTGTTAGGTTTAACTTGTTTATTCTTATGTTATGTTATAATTTAGTATTTCACGTATTTTTTCATGAAATATTTACTTTTTCTTTTCAAGCATCACGACATTTAATATGCTGATTAAATAAATAAGCACTGGTATAAAGCATTTTAGATTATGAGTCAATTATGGTAATGTTCCAGATTATGACTTAAATTACGACAAGATAAAGAAGAAGAGGCTGTCAAGAAGAAGCAGTTCTCCGATAGACAGAATGAAACTCCCTAAAGGTTGAGTGTTTATTCATACATACTACTGCACTATTACCTGCACTTCACGGCCGTTTGTCGAGTAGAAATAACGTATCTTGATTTCCTTCTTCATTACCATCATGGTAAACCACTTTCGCTTTATGGTCGCACTTACCGGGAGTAATAGGTACTTGTAACGTCACACATTTTCAGTGTGTAGTGTATTCACTTCGGAAGAGTAGAGGGCAGCACATATACTCGAAAAAAATGGATCAACTTGTCTCACGTTGGGTACTATTCGGTGAAACAAGGTTTCTTACTGACTTTATAATTACTTAGATTTACATACTAAACAATGATCAGCCAGCAAAGATTTTTTTATTTTGTTGCAGACGTAATGCCAAAGAAGTTCCGTTGTACGAGTACAAGTAGTGAGTTGTTCTCATATTTTTAATTCTATAGATACATTTTTGTCGATGACCTGTGCTTGAATATAATATTAACTACTTGCCTTTCTTTCGGGTAAGTCGTATGAATTTGTGTCTGTGGTGTTGTCATTATTTCCTAACAGGGATATTTTCTACTATCACTTTATTAATTCCTATAATCTTTAGCCTCTTCTGGTTTAAACTTATTTGTATATAAATAAGTTTAATAATGATGCTACTCATTTATTTGGGGTTGAGGAATATGTTTTATTAGAGTTGTTTTGAATTATATTTTTTTCTCAATAATTCCAAATAATATTATGTAGTGAAAACAAATGTCGTAGATTAGAAAGTATTCTCGCTTCAGATTAATGCACGAAAAATAATTGAATTCTTTCTGTTTCAGCTTATAAGTCAAAGAAACCGAGAAAGAAGGAAGATGGTTTGTTCTTAATTTACACATTCAACGACCGATATCCCTGCGGGGTAGTCAGAGATTGACTTGTCCATCGGTGTGATAGAAATAGTTCCTGTATAGCCAGACTTGCCCTATGTACAACCGTTCTGCCGTTCCCATCCTATCCTGAACAATATGAACAATGTTTTAACCCACTGTTTGATCTAAATTAATATTAGATAATACCTTTCTCGTGCTAGCTTAGGACCAAGTAGAATGCTAGCTGCATTTCCCTGTAAAGTCGTAAGAGATTCCTCAATTAAACAATGTTCTAGTAACCTGTTGCCAATGATCCATATTAATGCTATTACAGCCTCGACAGTTGTAATGATGTTGCTCGAATATATTTATGTACACGTCCTAATTTGTATGACCGTTGTTTATTTTTAAATTGCTAATCACGTCATCATATATAAGGCTATATACCACTCACAAAACGGTGCCCTATAGTCGAACCCTGGCTGGAATATTCAAATGGTTGAGTAAATATTGCGTATTATTTTGTCAACAGGAGAGTTTTCGTATTATCTTAATGACGACGACTGGAAGCCAACCGTGAAGAAATTGACTAGGGAAGGTAAGATATATCTTCCAACCTGCGTACAAAGTCGCTTAAGTAAAAGAGATGCCTTAAGATAAAACATTAAGATTGTACAGATAAAGTGTTGCTTACTTTATGTGAATAATGTCGGTATAATTTTGGACTGCCTTAATTATTAACTTAAAATTATAAAAAATACTATCATACCGATTAGATTTAATAAGTGATTGCTATCACATTACCTAATGTGTACTAGAAAATAATTTTTATTTCTTAGACACTGACGTTACGCTACGAAAAATAGTACGTCTCAAACATTTTAAATTTATGTGCCTCTCGAGCTTGCATTATAGAGCACAGCTCATTATTCTGTACAAATTATTAATTTTCTATAATTATTATTATATATTTATTAATAATATCTACTTAGTCATAGTACGAAACTCGCGTGGTGAAATTAATTTTATTTTCATATCTCCTAATCTCTTTTGGGTTGGACAGAACCTGGGAGATACTATTACCAAAACTACATTAATTTCAAAGCCTTTATTAGTATAAAATGAATGATGAATAATTTATTATTTCGAATTATGTAGATTCTAAGACTCGTCACACTGACGGCATTCGTGAAGACACAAAAGCTAGGGTGGAGGCTGAAGATATCAGTTGTAGAGAAGGTATGTGTTAAACATAAATAGATACATACATACGTCTTTTAATCTGGTGGATAGAATGTGACAGACATAAGATCTGCTATTGTCTGGCTAACGAAAGTAGATACTGAAAAAGCGCGGCAAATTTAAAATATATTAGCATTGCAACCCTAAAATAAAAAGGAAAGTCGGAACAACTCACTTTGATACTTTGACATTTATTTTTATTTTACTAGTGGATACTTGTGACGTGATTAAAAGTAGCTCATATAACTTGTTATCTCTTTATTAACTCCATACCAAACATTACACGGATACGACACTCCATTGTAGCGTATTAAAGAAACAAAAAGAACAAACAAAAAATAACTTAAACGAATAATATGTACTTACTTAATTAAAATTAAAAAATATCAAGACATTTTACGCAAGTCAACCTAACCTAACTTTACGCAAGTCAACCATAAAGAACCATAAAGAAAAATCAACAACACGCCAACTTCGGCGTCAGAAATAGGAATCCCATACACTAATTCTGATTTTACCAAATTTTTCGGAAAAGAGACACAAATTAATTTTTTTTTAAATAAAATTGTTAAGTTTTTCCCTACCTAATAAGTTAATACATAGTGTACCTAATTACTTAAGCTATTTATTAGACCAACGTAAGGCTTACTGTAGCTCTTGAAATGATCCAACACGTACACACGAAACTTATTTTCGATTAACACAATTTTAGCAGACGTAAGAATTTTTGAAACTCATTTTATAAAATGTTCAAAATGAGTTTGTTTTAAAAATGCCTTTTTCGGATTAATTGTTCCTAAGTACTTTTGGAATTAAATGTTACTTAAAATACCCTAAATTCTAGGGTAAGTATCCGATGGTAGGAACACTTTAGTGTTGTCATATAAAAAGTTTGCAAAATTATCCAGTATCTACTTTCGTTAGCCAGACTATACGCATTTTGCATTAGTGTATCTGAAACTTAATGTATGCAAAACTTACATCTTATAACTCAAGTATTAGTGTATAATTAGTAAGTAGTATAATTAGTGGTTTTGGGCCTCTGGACGTCCATTACATGATACATGCTATACATATAAGAATATTCGTATATTACTTACATATATGTACGTTGACTAGTACCCTTAACATAAGTCTTATTGTACTTAGCTAGGGGCAATTGCTGTATTAGTGTCCTAAATATAATAATAATTATTATTAAAAGAGGCAAATGAATGTGTATTTTTCAGATGGCCATTATGCAAAAAAATCAAAGAAAGATGAAGAGATAAAAGAAAACACATCTAAAGAGAAATTTGTACCAAGTAGTCGAACAGGTATAAGAAATATCAATATAATATCGTGTAATATAATGTATGTTGAATCAAACCTTTCAGGATAGACAGTGGTTTGAAACTGCCACAATTCCACTATTTAATAATTTACAATTGAAGATAATGTTTCTATAATATATGACTTATTCTTTTGGCGTAAATTTATATCCTTTCGGGTTAGTCAGAGGCTTAAATGACCTGCGTAGTGTCAAAAATCATCGCCCACTTACCATTCAGTACCCAATGTGGTAGGTGGTGCATTAGTGGTGTTCAATAATAGACATTGCTGTTCACTGTACTGTTGTTTATGCCTTTACTACACAGAGAGCAAGCGAGAGAATCACTCATCAATCGCTAACAAAGTTCCTAGTACAATTACGGAAGTGTCTTCAAGAGAAACTACTAAGACCGAAGGTATGCCTACTGCAATTCAAATTATTTCAACATAAACATACTCTTCACGACTTGTGTATACACACTCCCTTTTTTATTATGGCGGGGTAGTCAGAGGCTTCAGTGCCCATCTCCGAAATTTCAAAGGCATGTTAGGTATGGGTCGTATATAGGCCTAGGATCTTTCTAATACGAAGTCCGAGGTCTTACCCACTGGGCTACAGCCGCCTTTAAAAAATAAAAAAAATCAAATGATTTCTATATAGTATATTCAATACTGACACAGTTTACCACTTGACACATTAGGAGCTGTATATTTGGTCAATTTGTGGGTTTCCAGTGACTTTAGTATCTAAGGCCATGTCCCGAGTGGCTACTAACTGTACCGTACTGTAAGCAAAATGTGGACACGCCTTTTTAAATATATGGAAAAGTTTTCTAAATCAATAGGCTAACAGTTTATCTACTGGGGACACAACCTTAATAGGCTTCCCTCAAAATCTAACTATTTTAAGGCAAATAGCTGGACCATTAAAAATATTTCTAATTTGCTTATACCTTTGTTCCCAACAAATAGTCAACTCTCTTCAACACTTTACACTTTAAGGACGTGATGTATGTACATGATTAATAACTAACGGGACTTATCGCGTATGTTTTTATATAATAAAGTTACCTTTATTAACCCGACGTTTCGGCTACGTTGCAGCAGCCATGGTCACGGGCAGACTATGATATGTGATGTATGTATATTTTCAAAATTAATTAATCCTAGTGTTATTAGAGACCAAGGAGAAGTTTTCGTGTCTCCAAGGTTCTGTCTACCCCGAAAAGAAATAAAAGACGTGAATGTATATGTTGTGCTATTATTTCAGGAGCATTATCGGTGATGAGAAAACGCCACACTGGTAAGCCTACCCTTGCTTATTATGCGAATGTGGAATTAAATAAATAAAACAAAGTCTATAAAATGTGACTTGTCTAGAATGACAGGTGTCAGTTAAACTTTCAAAATTTTAAGAGAAGAACATGTATGAGACGGTTTATGGGTTTGAGTGAAGCAACAGAGATTTGTCAGGATTCATTGTAAGGGACGAAGAGGCGTGAATAGATGTATGTAAAAATTTCAATAGACTGAATTTGAACAAAACTGTCCAGTATTTCTTATTCACTCGTTTATAAAGATAGCTTAATGTATGTTTGATGAAAGGAATGAGCAAAGAACATGCACCAAAGGTTTTAAGTACCTACATATATTATAAATGGTATACTAGTAATATGTAGCATGATAAATTTCTATACAAGCACTACTTTATTTTTTATTCCTTTAAAATAACTGTAAGTAAATAACAAAGAACACACATCAACAATGTCTAGGGATTAGGTCTGATATGTCTCTACAAATAGACACCTCCAAGCAATATAATTAAAGAGTATTTCACCGAAATTTTTGTTTTAACTTTTATGACAATGAAATTTTGATATCTACCTAGTGATTGTTTTTCATGAAATATGTATACTTAAGTATAAAAAAAATATATTTATAACTTAGACAATTATTTGTATTCAAGTCATAGTCATAGGTTACATCTATATAGGTAAATTAATTAATTATTGCGATAATCATTGCAATAGTTATCAAGTAAAGTAATAAGTACCAATAATCATCAATTTTACTTCTCTTTTGCATGTTAATATGTTTCTGTTACAGAAGTCGAAGAATTCTCATTACCAGAAGTTCCCAAGAAAAAGAATGAATCCCGTCACAGTTTGGAGTCTAAAGGTATATCACAATCATCCTTTAGAGCGTAGCAATCATCGTTTTTTGTATCCTTTGTTAGAAGTTCGCGTGTTCATACATACTTATACGTATTTGTTCACGTTCTTTAATAGATTTCGGGGTGGTCCGAACCATGAGACCAGAAAATATCTCCAAATTGAAGTCATGTGATGGAACATTGGTGACAGCGTGCCAGCCCGTCAGCCAATATATTCATTCCATTTACCCCTAGTTGCCTCCTACGACATGCCGGAAAAAATGGCATTGTTTTTACATCTCGGTTAGCTAGTTCGCGTGCCACCTCAAATCCTAATTAACCAACTTGATTTTTTCACGAAGCTACTTTATACGACATAGAACTAAGATAATGTCACCTATATTTTATAACTTATATACTACATATTATTATTACAGGTTCTAGATCATGGAAATCTAGTAAAGAGAAATTTAACCAAGAAGGTAAGCTTAGACAATTTTGATCAACCGTTCAACTCGGCTCTATAAGTTCCTTTCGTTACTGCAAGTCTTCGACTATGAGAGTAGTCAGTACATTAACACGGTGACCATGGCACAACTGACACTTTGGGTGCTGACTATCTGGTGAATAGTGGTTCACTGAACTTACATTCATACATTCTTACATTCATTTTCTCTTTCTTTTCTCTTACTCCTAATCACTAAAACTTCCTTCAAACCTCAACCTTCCTGTATCACACTATACTTAATTATTCTGTCATTCAAAGTCCCTTCTAGCATCCTTATAAATGGTCGTATTTCAGCACCTATGATTCCAATTCTCTGGTTGCTTTGGCCATACCAAATATTCGTTACCATAGAATATAAGTGCGCGTCGATTTAGTAGAAAACTACTACTACTTACATCATGGATAGCTCAATTAAACTTATTGTCTGCAAACTTCAGGTTCAAAATCAAACGAACTTTTGAATATGCTGCAAGGAATAATGTCTGTGGAATATGATTTGTCTGTGTTTTACAGGTGTCCCAGAAAAGCCATCGTCAGACATTTCAAGGAAAAAGAACGAATCACGTCATAGTTTGCAGAGTAGAGGTAACCTAATTACTAAAATGACATAAAAATATTTATCTCATCCAACTCTTTCGGTTTTGCACTAACTACCTCCTACAATCCACTATTTCTAAGTAGTTACAGAGCTTAAAGCTCTCTAACAATAATAATAAATTAGTTCCAAAAAATAATTGAGACTTAATACTTTTCCACACTATGATGTATGTACTTTTTTAGAAAATTATCTGTGTTATATTATTTCAGCGTCGTTATCATCGAGACAATCTAGAAAACTCTACAACGGTAAGTCCAGCCCTGCCTATGATACGAATATAGGTCTTGAGTATAATGTAACATGCTGCTTTATTTGCTAGGCTAAGGGACGCAAACCCTTGTTATTTTATAACAGCCACTCTTGGTCAAGTAAAAGCCCTGACTTCTAACAGTACTTCATATTATTTTGGAACGTAACGCGAACCAGCTGCTTCTTTCCGCTATTACGTAAAAGACTGAGAGGTTTTACTTTTTGATTTTCAATCACAGTCTCGACATCATTTTAAATTTTTCTTGAGACTAACTGTGACCACAGGTTCTTTTGTTCGATATACCATTTTGGGTAAACATACGTATAAACACTCAAAGTTATTGTAAAATAAATCATTTTAACGGCGAGGGAATCAATTGTGGGGTAGTGGAACTAGACAAAATTATCACATAGGATTTCTACTTGTCACGTTGAGGGCTTAAAATCCGGTATAATATAGTTTTAACGTGACTGTAAACGCGCATACACGCATAAGTAATAACAACCGTGTAGTGAATGTACGTTTATATTTTGACAGAGGTAGAAGAACCCAAGAAAAAGCATGAGTCCCGTCACAGTTTGAGCAGTAAAGGTAATTAGCTCTTCTTTGCTTTGTAACGTAGGGAAAGTGCAGGAATTTTGAGTTTATCTCTAAAATAATGCAGATAATGAATTTATTCCACTTAAAACTCATGAGCTGATGAGATGACACCTAATGTGACAGGTGTTAAATCGTGTGGCTCGTGACAAGTACTGACTATCATCTGTTTCGAGGAATAAGTAGGTTTATCAAGATTTTTACCTTATACGGCTTTGCTAATACAACTTAAACATACAGCAATTATTATTACAGGTTCTAGAACAATGAAATGCAGTGTAGAGAAATTAAATCACGAAGGTGAGTTTAGCCCTTGGCAAAACGTTAAGTTCCTTTCGTAACTCAGTCGCCGTGACCATAGCTTTTGAGATGATTCTGTTACTGTTATGTATGCAAAATTAATATGGTCATAATACATAGATGTACTTATATTTGTTATTTAAAACTTCTAACGATACGATTTAGGTCCAAATCCGCGACGTTATAATTGTTAGCCTATGCTAATATTGGAAACATAAAAGTTTGTTGGTAACGTTTTTTCATCCCTTTTCACGATCTCTCTCACCCAAACTTGTACAATATAAATTAATAGCACAATTAGTAAAATAGCGTAGGCAGATAGCCCGACTTAGTGCAAAGCGATAATAAGCAAATACAAGTTGCGGTTATTATGACAATTGTAACAAGTTTGTCGGAAATAGACGAGCCCCTAAATATTTTAACTAAGGAGAAAAGAGGTTTTGGGTGGGACGAACATTGTAATGATTCGTCCCACCCAAAACATTACCTGATCAATACAATTGTATTTGATTGTACTTTAAGATTCTCCATGCTATATGCTACTCAAATTGGAGATCAATGTCCTTATTAAAGACGCTAAGAAATTAAAAATCCAAATGTATAAATATAGGATTTGCCTAGAAAAAGCACCACTTTATACATTTGTATTTTACAAGGAAAATACGTATATTTTCAGATGCAAAGAAAACGAAGAAAAATAAAGAGAAACAAGGTTATTCATCAGGTATACAAAATATCCCTAGCATACCGTAAATGACCGTCCGTCCATCACTCCTTAAACCGTCTTTTCATCTACCCTTCAGGCGTAGGTAGTGGCTTGAGTCTACCAATTTTCTTTTTATCAATGAGAATCCCTTCACCTTAACTACTTTGTAACTGCAAATACATCGACCTCTGACTAACCCGTCGAGGTTAATTGGTGTGTAGTATATTGATTTTATATATATTTTGTAGACGGCGAAGAAACATCTCTGTCAGCCGCTCCCAAGAAAAAGCACGAGTCCCGTCACAGTTTGAGCAGTAAAGGTAACTAAGTCTACTTTGCTTTGTATGATATATGTATATTATTTGAGTGCGTGGGCATGGGCTGCCACTCGCCACCTTTATTATTAAGGGTGCCCATGTCCCACATTTAGGAGGAAAATAGAAAGTGCTGTTTGAAAATAGCACAACGCACACGTCCTACAAAATTTCAGCCAGAAGTAAAATCACTGCGTCCTGATCGTTTGTATATTCAGAAGATAACAAACATGGTTAACTTTTCGTTAATAAAGTATGTATTTCATCTACATAATATCTCTATCGATATGAAGTGGGATGAAAAACTGTGTATGTTACTATATTTTGTAAATTAGGCGTCGGATTAAAACCTGGCCCGATTGTTATCAGTTCCATGAATAGTTTAACGTGTGCGGTCACTCTTAAACTTATACCTAAGGTACCACAATTAGCACCAAGATCAAGATATTCGTCATGATTGTGAACCTATTTTGGTTTAACCACCTATTTTAGTTTTAACTAGTACAATTTTTTCAAACGTTTATTCCAATAGATAAATGTTATGAACTGTATATGTATCTTCCAAATACATAACATACAGTTTAAAACCATTATCTCTGGCGAGGTGTTAGAAGTGTGCGTTTTAATCCCCACAAATATAAACATAAACGTTCTGCGCCGCCTAAAAAACTCATACGGTAACACATAATAAGGCTGATGTTGAACCATGTCGCTAGTAATAAGCATTGTCTATTATCTGCATCGAGGAACTAAGCAGGTTACTTTGATATATCATTACAGGTTCTAGATCAAGGAAAGATAGTTCAGAGAAATTCAGCCATGAAGGTTAGTTTAACTTTTGATCAACTGTACACATTAACTTGTTGGTTTGCTTGGTTCAAGATACTTGGCGATGTGACTCAGGTTTTAAACAAAATTATCCGTGCTAGAATATGTGAATAAAGTGTGCTGAATTCCCACAAATACTTGATCAGCGTCTGTCGGACAAGAACTCTAAAAAAACTGCTTGAAAGATAAAGGAGCTAATTCCTTTGTATCGTACCGATACTAATTCCAGATTGTAGCTGCATCTAATGCTTGTACAGAAGAACAGTGTCTAACTGACCTCGTAGGCAGGTAATCTCCTTGGAGGCCAAGGCAGGTTGTTGCTTCTTAAACCTGATAGTAAGTGTGGAGTCCAGGCTATCTGCAGCATGTGTTTTGACTATAACGAAAGGATGGGTTTTATCGTACGACAGAGAGATTTATACAATTGGTCGTTAAGATGGCGAAGCCTACCTCGCAACGGTTGGAACCGAGGAAGGCCTTTTGGTCTTAAATTTATGATCAAAAACAACTCTAAAATCAATTTCACAACGGATGTTTCCAAGTGTGAGCAAAAATAGTTGATATTTAGTGGCTCCACAGAACACGTGGTTTGCTTGAAAACCTAGTGCCAGGTAAATTTGATGAAAGAGGGTGAGGTATGTACCTGTACAGGATGTCTCCAAGGAATCGGTAAAGAAAGTTCTTACAGAATTCTCGAACTCACAAGTCGTAACAATATTGATGTTCTAAGGCCCCTAGTGTTGTGGTCAATCGCTAAGGCACCTAAATGTGCGGTGATTTTGTGTATTAGGGGTCAGTATTTATTAGCTTATATCTTATATCACATTGGACAATTACGATATTTACCCTTTAGCACAACATTTAATAAACTGAATATACGTATTTTTCAGATGTTTCAAAGAAAACGAAAAAATCTAAAGTGAAGAAGGAGAAACAAAATAGTCTATCAGGTAAACAAAATATGGATAGAATCGTAAACATTATACGTTTTCTCATATAAACTACAGGTAGAGGCTTGTGACTGCAAACATTAGAATATTTAATAAAAAGTGAATAAACCACAACGCAATCGCGGCGACGCTATTCCACTGATTAACGATAACGAGTGAGAATGCGAAATTGGAAACGCAAATTGTTCTATTTTTTTTCACAGAAGTCGACCTTTCGTCAGCTAGTTCCAAGAAAAAGCCTGAGTCCAGGCACAGTTTAGCCAGTAAAGGTAACCTATATAATCAACAATATTCAATAAAATATTCATTACGACTGTTTCAACTTTTGCTGTATTGTATTTTCGGCTACTAGATTAGTAGGTAGGTTAGTTTATTTTTGATAGCACGTGACGTGTTGTTTGATTTACCATCCATATGATTTTGTTTCAGGATCATTATCATCGAAACAATCTAGAATACAACACAATGGTAAGCTTTGTCCCAGCTATCTTGCAATATAGAACTTGATTATCATCAAGCTTACCATTCTTGCTATTTTGCAAATAACAGCTACTCCTAGCCAAGTGACGATAAACTTAATCCACTGCTAACCTAGCTGAACTACTTCCAAACTGTCGTAAAAAGATAGTAAGGCGTTTTCTTGTTTTCTTACATTTTTGTTATCAAGATTACTGTGATAATAAATTTTTCGCAAGGTGAAGATATGTCTACTGCTTTGTAAATTATTTACGTGATCTGTATATGTAGGAAGTATATCTACTACTATATAAATAGAGTAATGGAAGCTGGTTATAATCTAGAAGTTCAAAAATCCAAGGACCAAACGTGGGGACCCAACATCCCATGGTATATGTTGGTTCGAGTGCACGGTAAACTCGATGAAGGCTTATACATTCGTAGGTATGTAAGTGACCTTGTTGTTTGTTGTCATACAGAAGTTCCAGCTAGATAGTGGCGGTTTACTTTGATAAGTAGATTTTGGTTGTAGGTCAGCGGTACAGTTAAAATCTATGCATGTGTTACAGATATGGCACAATCAACGTCCGAAATTATCAAGAAAAAGATGGGTTCTCGTCACAGTTTGATGAGTAAAGGTAACCTTATTAACAATATTTAGTCAGACGTTTATCAAGACTGCTCTTCCTTTTGGGGTATTCATGATTACTACCTAACTTCTAATTTATAATTAAAAATACAATATAAAAATTAAATAAACAACTGATTAAATAAGATTAAAGAATTTTCGATGTAATGTGTTTGATATTATGATTGTGCTGTAACTTATGTACGTACCTTTTCGAAATTTACCACCAGTGTAATATTATTTCAGCATCACTATCATCGAAACAATCTAGAAAACTCCGCAACGGTAAGCTTAGTTCAAATCTTTTGAAAGAACAGGAGATTTTCTAAATCTGTTAGGCCAGGGGATTTAAGTAACTGAATACAGAAAGAAACATATTAATCGTAATAGATTTGTATAGGTCTGGCCCACTAGGCTACAACAACATACATTCATAATAATTTCTTCTTACAATAGATTGTTCATAACATGAAATTATAGCTGATATAAATATATTTATAATTTATTATAGAATGGGTCTCTAAGACGAGCAAGTCGTGAGAAGCACCTAAGGGATTTGATTGTTTTATTATATCTTTATACTCATCTGGCTTATTTTGATGATAGATTTTTTGGGTATTTTATGTTCTGTGTACATCTTCATGATTGCGCATATTAATATCTATGTATGTGTAACAGACAACGTGGAAAAAACATCGTCAGTAAATCTCAAGAAAAAGATTGGATCTCGTCATAGTTTGCAGAGTAAAGGTAACAAAAATATTATTATTTTTGAAACTAGATACTTATAGTTACTGCTACAGAGTTAGCGACTCTGTCTCTCTTTCTCTCACTCTCAGCACTCAGTTGATATTCAGTTGACTATTGTTAGTGTAAAGTAATATTACCCTTAAATAGATTTTTTACCATATTGCCTAAATACGTTGCAAAAGGATTTGCAGATACTGCCTGGTATCTATTCAGAAAAACGTGTAGATTTGAGTGAGAGTTCAATGTGGCGATCAATAGTTGCGGTTTATATCGTTAGGGATTTTGGGCCTTAAACATGTCCTCGTATGTACATAGTTATTTTTTTTATTGCTGCTTCATTTTGCCTTCCCTGCCTAATTGGTTTACAAGTGAGATACTGCCTTGTAGTAGCACGGCTATAACGAACAGTTGACTTACATTTATTTCTTACGGTTCAGGCGTGGACAGAACTTCATGTTATGAAAAGTAATATGTCGCCGTCTTCTTGATTAATGTCCTCAAGGTTCAGTCCACCATAATTATATTTATTTTAGGGTATTATTTAACATTGTTGACAAGATGCTATCCCATCATCTAATCTTTTAAACCAGCTTGAGACTAGACCAACATTTGAACCATTTTGATAAAGTGATTTTGTTTATTCAGGGTCAGAAAGTAAAAGAAAAGTCAAAAGATCTCGGAGTATCAGTACAGAAGGTAATATACAAATATGTACATACACATCGGTTTGAAGGCTTTTCTTATGATGTTAATTAATATGTCTAATAATCGTAAGCAGATTATAGGTAAACCCATTGCTAATTCCTTATAAAAGCAGTTTTAGACACGAGTTCTTCACAGACGTTGAACAATGATTGATAACAGGTTTGGTGTAATTGAGGGTGCTTATATCCTATTTAAGTCCCCGATAAGCCCATAAAAAGATAATAATGTATATTTTTCTCTTATTACAGGGTCAAAAGCAAAACTAACTAGAAAATCAAGCAAATCGAAGGGAAAGTTAAGTCCTACAGGTTATAATGGTTGTTAATAAACATAACATTAAACATTCACGACAATTTATGCTTGAGGAGTAGGGAGACATGTATATGATATACAGATCTCCAGATGTTCATCACCAATATTTCTTTTTCTCGTAATATTATTCAATATTGCCGTACTACGACATGCCTTACGAGATAGACAGAGGTTGAGGGTGCACCATCAACCACATTTTTTGTTTCGTGATAAGGTGGTGCCTGATGGTAAGCTATGTCGCTGTATACAAATACTGTCTATAAATATTTCGAGAAGTAGACAGGTTTCCTCAAGATGTTTTGCGTCACCAAAATCAACTGATTATGGGCAATGACATTTATCAATGGTCTCCCATCAAGAAATGTCCAATGCCCGCGTTGCTTGATTTCGGTAAACATACGATAATAGATGCATCAACGCAGCTACGAAAGTTGTTGTTATAATATTTTTATGTCTAATATGCAAAATGTTTAACAGTTTGGCCTTTAATATGCCATTCATATTAAATAATATAAAACACGCTTCACGACTTGTGTATGCACTATCCCTTTTGTATTGTGGCTGGGTAGTCAGAGGCTTGAGTGCCCGTCTCCAAAATTTCGAAGTCATGTTAAGTATGAGCTACACCTAGCCGCGTTAATCATAAATCAAACATGATTCACAATAATTGTATGAATTTTGATGTAAAGGTTTGTTCACACCAAAAGGGATCAAATCACGTGAGCGTTTGTGTGTATGAAATACATATATTTAATATTGCGATTTTAATATTTTATCTGTACGTATACGGTTTAGATTCAATTAATATATGTTTTATTTGTACCTATTTATCCCTTTGGATCTAAATTGAATGTAAATATTAATCACACGAATGTATAATATAAATGTAACAATTATTTTAACAGGTTCTAAGACAAGAAAACCTAGTTCTAGTAGAGAGAGATATTCGAAAGAAAAAAGCAGTAAGGAAACATTAAGCAGAGAGAAATGTAAGTTTAGCCCACGGTCATAGTTTCGTAACTGCATCTAGACGATTTCTTATTATTAAATTTCCAATCTTCAACGTTGCTCTCAAGTGGTCCTGACATAAGACCAGCGTTGTGTTTGAGTGCAACACCAGAGATAAATTTACTGCGATGATAACAAGCACATACTATATCATTGTTGATAATTTTAATTGTGAACGTTTTTTGTATGTTTCTGTGAATGGCAGTGAAAGCTTTTTATAATTAGATTTCAAATGCAGTCCTTGCACGGCGACATACAACATTATCTATCACGTTGGGTGCTGGCTATCTGATGAAATTAAGATTGCTGTGGGCATAAAAACTTACTTATCAATTACATAGAAATGTCAACTTATGATTACTCATGCTAATGGTCCCGAAAAGTATTTATGTATTTAGATATTTTACAATTTTTCCCGATATTCATTCCAGTATCTACGAAAAGAAGCCACCATAAGAAGAAAAGCAGAGAAAAAATACGTCCGGCAAGCAATGGTGGTATTGATGATTGTGATAACTTATGTACTTGTTACCTGTCACAAAGCTGGTCACTTTTCACGATAAAACAGTCAATGATTAATTGATAGAGAAACCGAGTATTTTCATTGTATTAATATTTGTTCCGTGGCTTCCATTTTGTGTGGCAAGTCATATGAGGCAATCCTATCGAGTTTTTTTCCTATTTTGCTTAAAGGTATTCGTATCTTACAAAAGAATTATTATTAGTACAGTAAATGTATATTGTTTATAACTACACATTTTTTTTAAACTTTTAAACACATTGTGCCTTAACTTGCGAGCAAGAAGGCAGTTAGTTGGCATTCTATTTACGTTCCAGCTGCCATTACTTACGATTGCTGTTTTGTTGCAGAACTAGAAGAGCTCACCAGTTCTGGTCCCACTTTTGCCCAAAAAGGTACCAACATATATTTCATATATGTATCACGATCGTTATTTCTTATGGTGTGGTCAGAGGTCTGTCTCCGATATTCTTGAGAAACGGATGTGCTACGGTTAACCAGATAGTGAGCATCCAAACTGACTGATAGTACGACAGCCTATGGCTATGACCTATCTCGACGTAGTTATGTTTCTTTATGATTTTTTTCCTCATCGACGATGTTATGTAAGAGATGTATATTATATTTTCTATTCCGGTTTCTTAATAGTTTTCCCTGTGTGTGTGATTATTAGGATAAAGTTTATCTATATAACTTTTAACCATCCTAGTTTAGAATTTTAGTGAATTATAACGAGTTGATATGCTTGGTATATCATTTGAAGCTCATATAACGTATTTGACCTTCAGCTTAACTTTATATGCCAATGCTACCGAAGGGTTTTGAGCCCCTATGTTTTGTGAATCGCTACAGAAATAAAGTATAAAGTAACACCTATGTATCTGTTTCATGATCATTTTTATCTGTTTTCAGATTCAGTACGAACGGACATAAAAAATATGATGAACGAAAAAGGTAAGGAGTAACGTAAGGTAATAATAAAGGATAACTATTTCACGACTGCGGAACTCTCCTGCAAGTTATGTCTTAAGTCGTGATGCATATGTTTAAAAGACTCAAACCCCTCGTTTTACTAGATAGACAGCACCCAACTTCATGGTTCGTTAATCGTATTGCCGTATACAGGCACTGGCTATTGCCTCTCTCGAAAAATAGGCAGGTTTCCTCGCGATGTTTTCTTTTACCCTTAGAGACTGTAAATTATGTACGTGAATGAAAAATTCATTATTAAATTTCATTCCTTGGTACATACCAGAGCCGGAATTCGAACCTAGGACCATTAATAAGGGGTCTGAGGTTTTACTCACTTGACTAAAGCTTTATAATATATGATTACGAATGTATATCTGTTAGTAATATGAGGATATGCATGTAATGACTTTGTTAATATATGTTCTAAATTTCGCCACAGGATCAACCGATACTACAGTTGCCTCAGGATCCCATTTCTCTTCTGTCTGTAGAGGTAAACATAAGTAAATTATTATTTAAAGACTATTAACTCTTGTTGCTTATCCAGAGGCAGAGGTTCGCGTGCCCTTTTCAATTGCAGAGTTAGTGATTATATGGAGACGTTGAACTCACGCGTTCATCATATAGTACTTAATGTGAGAGCCTCGTTGTCGTAATCCTGCAAGGTATAATGATGGCCGTTTGTTTATGCTTTTGATGTACTAATCTCGTACTTGAATAATATCGGCCCAGCTGACTTACTCTTGACATATAGTAAGAGATGCCGAAGGGATTAGGGGTTTA
Source organism: Leucoptera coffeella (assembly GCA_030578115.1). Taxonomy (NCBI): domain Eukaryota; kingdom Metazoa; phylum Arthropoda; class Insecta; order Lepidoptera; family Lyonetiidae; genus Leucoptera; species Leucoptera coffeella. The sequence goes on from JAMBLF010001378.1 coordinate 71,590, forward strand.
CTTCATGAGTATCTAAGTAATTGAATGACATAGTGTTTTAATTTAATAACATTTTGAATTGGTACATAGTGACAAAAGGTTCTGAATCATTTGTGCTATTGACAGATCCAGTAATAATTTCTAATTTAGTTTTTATATTTTAGTTTCCTATGGGATAGTTATTAGTCATCAAATTCTACAGTCCGAGATGTTTACTAGAAGGTACATGTCGGAATTTGTTTTGTTCATTTAGATAACCACAATGCTCGTAATAATCAAATCTCCCGTCTTACGACGAAAGTTTCTCGGGCCTTACAGACTTTAAGAGAGTGAATTTACAATTTTCAGCTAAGGAGGAAGAAGAGGAAGAGTCGGCGTCCCAAACGGGTTCAATGGCTGGTTAGTGGACACCTTTTCGTAACCGATTTTGTTAACTATTTCAAACAATATACCACTTTGAAGAAAAATTATAAAAATCAAAATTCGAAATGTGCCTATATTATTATCGTTTTGGAGATGATGGATGTACCTACTTGTTATTGTGTAATGATTGAAGTAAGCGAGAAGATAATTATTTATGTGTCCAGCATTTATTAGCGAAGGACTTTTGGTTCCTTCCTAGATTTAGAGAAGGACACACTTTGCAGATGTGTTAAGGGAGGGTTACGAAAGGAATTTATAGAGTAATAGTTGAAGGTAGAGTAGGACGCGGCAGACCACGTAGAACATATACAGACGTAGAGTCGTGAGTATATGTAAATAATATATGCACCTTTCGTCATAAACTATAGATATACTAATATTGTAAATCTGAGGAGTTTGATTATGTGAACGTGCTTATATTTGGAAATACTGGTTTGAATTGAAAAAAATGTTTATGTGTTGAATAGAGCATTTATCAAGGAAGGTTTGGGGCTATACAATAGCACACTGTAATCATTAAGAGACAAGAAACTTAAAATATAAAAAAAATGATTATATATATTTATATATTAATGTTATTTCGTCCGCATTTATGAACAATTAACCAAAAGTTAGTTGCAGGCACAGCTAGTAACTATACTATATCGATAGGTTATAGTCAGTGACTATGAACCATGATAGAATTACCACCCGTCACTTTAGTTATGCTCCATAGTCTTATTTGTTGACACCATGTTAGCCTTTACAACTTGTAAGGGGTTTACGGTCTTGATGATGTGCCATGAACATATTTTTTCTAGATACTGATGTAACTTCACGTATGAGTAAAAACTCTAGTATGTCAACACCAGGCAAACGTAAGTTTTGCACTCAAATTTCTCATTAACTTTACTGGATTTGTAGTCGTTATGACGTAATTGGGTTTGCTACTTATAACCAATATGCCGCTAGAAATGCAAGAAATGCAAACAAGCAATGAATAAAACTCGTGTTGGTCTGGGACTTCTATTCTTGGTATAACGTAACAGACCATGAGGAGATCGGGGGTTATTTTAATGAACGATAATCTTCAATTACACATATATTTAAGGACCATGACAATATAACCTGATATAATATGTGTACTTACATATATTGATTGTTTGTATGCAACTGGCTGCCCATCACTCAATAGGTTCTGCTGCCCTAGTGGCCTCCCACGAATTTCTGGGAAGCAAGGCAGTATTTTAACAATCTCCTTACATCCAAAACTAAAGTTGTCTTAAAATATATTTCAGACCCTGCTGCAACTTCTAATGGTTCTACTATTACTAAAGGTAAACCTTACAATTATCTATGAACATAATAATAATAAGTGCAAGTATGGGAAAACCTCGTGAGATAATGCATCACAAGCTTCGTAGTTACTTGAACCTCTGACTGTGCCGCACGGGTTCATCAACATGACTGTTTTTTATTTTATATCGATAGTAGGAGTCTAACTGGCTAGGGGTTCAGTAGATTCCTTACAATATTTTTCTTAACCTAACTCACTTAAAGATCATAGTTTTTAAACCTTCTATTGCAGTATGGAGCATAAAAAATGTATAAAGTTACAACTGTTTTTTTAACAACATGAAATATTATTTCAGAATCAACTTCAAGACCAGCAAGCTCTGAATCTAAGATGGCTACTTTAACCAAAGGTAAATCTTAGACTTGCCGAAGTGTACAGGGATCACAGATCTATGTTTTTCTCGCTTGATAGAGCTCTATTATTTCCTTCTTTCCGTTTATGGGTATGACTGGCCCTGACTAATTATGCCTATCCAAAGAATTACGCAGGATTGTACAAGATATTTTCCTTCACAGTAGAATGTATTTCATATTTTCCCTTGCCTAGAAAATCTTAACCATGATTTTCATATTTAATTAAGGTATACAAATGTTGTGAAACAATTTCGTTATAAATATTCTAGTAGCCCACCAGCTACATTTTAAAATTAATAATGAAGTGTTAACTCACACGTTTCGTTATCGAATGAAATGTTTTTTCAGAATCAACTTCGAAACCACCTAGTACAGAATCTAAGTCTGCCACTGAAAGTTTAAATGGTATGTTTTTTTATTTCTTTACTTTAAACGTATGTTTAGCGGCCCGGGGCCCAAGCCAAGAGCTAAGAGGCTGGAAGTGTGTAAATAAATCCAGCTCAAAATGGTTACTGCATTGATCAGCTGATTGAAACAATTTATTTTACCAATAATTCTTTAACTTAAACAAAAAAGACAAACGTGTTCACGACCATTAACCACTGCGGGGTAGTCAGAGGTTCAGGTTTTATCTCCGCAATTGCGAAGGTAGTAATTCTATGGACACTTCGAACCCACGTGTTGACCAGATAGTCAGTACTCAATGTGAAAAGTGGTTAACCATGTCGCCATTTGCAAGTACTAACTATTACCTGTTCAGGGAACAGGTAGGTTTCCTCACGATATTTTTCCCCACCATAGTATTCGATGCATTTCGTAATTTTATTTTAAATACGAAAATGTTCATCAAAATTCATTAAACTTCATGTCCATTGGTACATGGTCAAGCGGGATTTGAACCCTGTACAGAGTCAAGCCCCAAACAACTGAGCCTTGTCGAATTCTTTAATTTATTTGATTAATGTTTAGATTAAAATTTTTGTAAGCTGCACACAACGCAGAAAAACGCTTAAAAATATATAAAACATGGGTTGTACATTATATACATAAAATAAAGTATTATTCATAGAGGTTTAGGGCTTCAGTATTAACTCGTTTTATTGGGCAATAAACAATATCTCAAACGATTGCCTTTCCAAATTTAACCTTCGACTTTGTTGCAACTGTTTGATGTGCGACATATACATTTCATATACAACGATAGTAATTGGATTATGTATGAATAAGTATATAAGAAATGTATTAAATATGTTATATTACAGATGGAAAACCAACGCTATCAAAATCGGGTGAGTTTCAGCATAGCATGCAACGAAGATGGTATGAAAGTTTAATGTAAAGAGTATATATATATATATATTGGATGTATGATATATTATAATCATACAATAGAGAAGTCACGTGACTCCATAAGATGCTTACTTTTCTCTCTTTTAGTTTGGCTTGAAGATTATGTTTCGAGGATATAATGATAAAATCCTTTTTTTTTCAGAATTCGGCAACAAACGTAATAAGTCTGATAAAATGACTATTGATTACTGTTTTAATAATTATCAAGGTAAGTTATAGAATATTGTTTTCAGCAAGTATACATTCACCCCTGTACTTTCTTAATAGGATAGGGAGAGACTATCGATCACTACCTGACTATGATCCTGACAAACTCACACCTTTTAACTGTTTCATGCATTGCTGTTTTGTTTTTCACACCCGGCTTGAAGAGAATATTTATGTCTACTAGGCTCTATTAATCCCTGTTATGTCCACGTGTCCCAATTACCTTTTTTTTATTAGTAACGAAATATTAACTCTGTATTTTTCTTTGTATGGTAATATGTGTTGTATTCGTGAATACTGCAGTTTTAAGAAAAAAGGGCAGAAATTATTTTTTTTTAAATTGTTTTATATACATATTTACAATCAGAAAAGAGGCACATCTTCTCAATTTTTGGTAGAATTTTATCTTCAAGGAACTCGGAGATACCATAGCCATAGGCATACAATAGGTTTCCACACTATGAAGCAGAATATGGTAAAAAGTTTAATCCCAATTACTTCAGTTTGACCAAAATGATAGATGTGCCCTTCTCTCGTACGACGGCAGAATAAATATCTAGTAGTGATCACACAAGCTTTGGCTTACCTCGAAAGGTGTAACCGGTGTTGAAATCTATGTTTATATAATCCATATAAATATAAAGTAGTTTTACTACCTTGCTAATATTTCTTACAGTCGTGAAAATAGGAGAAAGAGTGGAAGGTGGTTCCCAAGGGGAAGTAACAGATATTGTGGTGCAGATGCCTAAAGTGAACTGTAATCTGTCCAGTAAGAAATTCAACACATATTCTTTTCAAGACCAACATTACCGACTATTAACCGCAATGGAAGAGTTAGCTAATCTGTGGCTACTTCGTCATTTTAATCATATAGTCAGCGCATATCGTGATAGGTGAATCGTCTGGTTTGAGCACCGACTATTCTAGAAGAACTACTTAACATTTACTCATAATGCTTTCCCCTTACGGAAAAATGTTTAAGAATCATTCAATTAAAGGTTTCCGGGTCGTTACAAAGGCACAACAAGAAGATACAGATGATAAGTTGGTAAAGATCATAAAAAAATTAACGTACATATGTGGCTTAACATTAAGCCTGGTGTTCAAGTTTCAAAGTATTTTGGTCAATAAAAAATAAACCATTCACTACAAGAATCAGCAAGTCACAAAGTGTGAAGTTTCAGACTAGTAGTGGATTAATTGTTTTTCAGGTAACGACACTTTGTACACGGAGGTATCTCAGAGAGAAGTGATATTTGATGAAGAAATGGGTTAGTAATGTTCAGATTTATTTAATCATTGTTGTTGGATGATATTACTGTATTTGTGGGTGGGCTAGCGACCTGTCACCAATATGTTATATGTGGTCACCAAGGAGAAAATGTCTCCGAGGTTCTGGCCACCTCAAAGGCGTAAATAGAAAAATTCAAAAAATAGTTTTTTTACGTTGTTTTATTCTATTCAGATGTGAGGAATCAGAGAAGAAACATTCGATTTGCGAATTTGAACAGTTTACCAGGCAGTGCAGAAAACAAAGGTATAATCACGTTACATCTATGTATTAAAACTTCTACAGCGTAGTCGGTTAGGCAGAGACTATTCAGCGGCTCCTCGAACGAACGAACGTTTAGTAAATCATGATGACAGGGTAAAAATTATATGGTTTCAATGTTTTACATCAAATAGGCATGAAAATATAACTTATTACTTATTGTATTAATTTTTTGGGACTAGCAATATAATTAAATGATACATATATATCAGTCACTACGGAATTTTTGAATGTGAATGGTAATGTCTAATTATTCCGGCAGCAAGATTATTATGAAACAGATACACTATTTAAAAATATTGATTTCTTTTTAATTTACTAAATTTATAACCTTTTTCAATAAACTTCATGGTTAGCCCAATCTGCTGGCTGAATGTATTTTTTTGTTTTAAAAAACAAATTAATTCTGGCTTATAATATGGCGGCAATTTTTGACTAATTTTCTTCGTCTTTTCTTAACTTCTTTTTTCCGAAAGAATATAATTATGCTAATAGAAAATTATCTAACATCATGAAGTATTTATTCAGTTTTGTGGCGAATGCATTTGTAAGTATAGTAAAAAAAATTTATTAGTTTACTCACATTTAAAATCATACTTTTACTATAAGTTTGATATGAGTCCTTTTTTGTTACAGAGGCGAAAACAGAAAAAAAACTAACGATTCTCAAAAGAACAGGTGAGATAGTTTTAATTTATGGTCCCGTGTTCTTTGGGACTAATATATGATTTATCCAGCTGTCTCCAACTCGTCATGTTGTAGGCAAAGAGTTGCTATGAAAAAACTATGGTCAGTTATAAAATTAAGTATAATTAAGTATTATACTTAATTATACTTAATTTTATATGTATATATAAAATTTTAGTAACAAGTAGATAGTTTTTATCACAGACAATACACATGTATAATATTTTACTATGTTATTTCTTAACGAGTGGTCAGTTACGTGATGTGTATGGTTGTATGAACAAATGCTATTGAATTATAGTCAGGAAAATCAGCACGGTGAGTTACAAAAGTTTAATTACCTTATGTGAGAGAATAATTTCTTTACGATATTTTCCGTCATTGAGTCTAAAAGAACGTAATACAGAAGTTTACTCATCCAAATGGTAACCACGCACTACAATTTAACTTCAGTACGGCTTTCAGAGCGTACAGACGGCTTAAGGTCGTAGCGATTTATCAACAATAAATATATTTGTCATTCAGTGAGGTCATGAAAAATATCTTTAAGTAACGTAAGTATACGTATACATTCACGTCTTCCCCATCGAGTCATCGAGTGCCCTCTGTAGTCAGTCTTAGTAAAAATATAATTGTTAAGTTGGCATTAATATAGAACATTACTGACAAGTGGCATCGCCTATAATATTTCAGTGAATCGTAGTTCCTAAGACGTGCCGAAAAGAACGGAAACTAGTTAGCTTTCTACATAAATTCCAGTTACTAAGAAACTTTTGTATTGTTAAGCATCCTAGCCATTATAAGAATAGTAATAATAAGTGTTTATACACGGTGACATGGCGTACTTTTCACGAAGACTTTTTACCTACATTGATAATGTCTTCACAAATTTCAGCTGCCGATGGTCACATATTAAACTCATTCAACTTCAGTGTGCATATTAAACTCATTAATGTATTTACATATTGTAATTTAATATTACTAAGAATACTATGCATTAGTTCAGTGCAGATTTAAAATATACATTTAGCCAAATATCTGTTGCAGATCACGAAACTATTCAAATCAAAACCAGGGGACAAAGGCTTATAGCTCAGTTCCTGCCATTCACCCAATGTAAGTAGCAGAAGCTGCAATGGAAACGAAAGAGGAATATATTGTTATTATTCTTATATATTATTTATATTCTTGCTATACTCGTCTAACGTACAATATTAAAAAACACAAACCTTTTTGGTTAAGGATTTAAATAGAATTGAATTGAATGGCATATAATTATTTCATCTTGATGAGTATAAACGATCAAAGGAATCTTTTTTTTAAGTTTTTTACCCCAACCCCTTGAGGTAATGGATGTAAGCGTGTTTGTCGAAAAATAGTCAAAAATGCCCGAGTATTCTTAAATTTTAAATAAAAAATTATACTTCTTCATATTAATCGTTCTTGCAATCCTTTTACGAGTTGATAGGTTCTTCGCAAACAGCTCATTTCATCAGTCACATTAACTTGTAACATAACTATAGTAAGTCTCATGGTGAAGATTTGTATCGTAATATGATAGTGTAGATGTAGAATATTTGTAATAAAGTTCTCTACTGCTAACCCCTCAATATATCTTACCGAACCCTAGTCCTTAACCGCCTCTTACAAGACGCCAGTAAGTAAGTTTGCTAAGTAGCATAAAATATTATCAGAACGACACGAGGTAGCAATATTAAACACATTTATTCTTTGATGTTTCAGCCACTTCCTATTCAAAAACCTACACCACAATTGCATTGGTAACCTCTACAGATGATAACGCATGTATGGACAGTGTTCGGGAATCACAAGGTAATATCTATATCTTCATATGTATCGCCTTATAATAATCCATAAATCTGAAGATATAAATAAATATTGACTGTATATATATATATCAATGTTAAATTTCGTGCAGGGTTATTTATTTATTTAATTCTGACATGTACGTCACCCTAACAGGAAACCTTTCGATGCCGTATTAATTACAAGGAATAAATAGCATAGTATTAAAAATAGTAACAAACTTATACAACACACCTATACCTCATAGCTCAGGTAGTGCAAGGCGACCTTCGAGAACTCGGACATGGAACACGCAAACAGGTCGAGCCTCTCGCTGAGCGCGTTCAGCAGGCGTAGGCCCCTCACGAGAGGAAAGGAGCGCATCAGCTGCGTGCACAGTTATGATAGATTCTATCGAATATCACCATTTATATACGGGAGGAACCACAGGGACTCCGAGATGACGACCTAACGTTCCGTAACTCTGACCAGACTAGAAAGCAGAAGAAAAGCGTATTTCTTAACTCTGCCTCCATCGGGAAGCGAACTCGACACCTCTCGATTAGTTTTCAGGTGGTTAACTGTTGCCACCCTGGATTAAAGATACTATTGTATAAATAATAGCAACACATATGACGATAATATACCATACGCATAAGAAGGATGACTTTGATGAAAGGATGACTTTGGAAGAAGCAAAATGGATGTGAGTGAAGCAAGAGAGTTTTGTCGGAATCGCTTAAGAAATTCTCTGCCTTCCTAGAGAAGTAGAGGCGGTATTTATAAATGACTTTCGGATAAGTCGATTGATCCAGCGTCTAGTTAGGATTATTTCGTCAAGTGTTGTTACGATATTATTTCTTTTCCAGACCAAACCGATCCTTGTTGTGGAGGCTGTGGTCAGAACCGTAAGTAAAGGATTTTAAAGTTAATCACACGGAGATCCGTTTCAGTATGAACATTTAAATATAAACGCGTCACATATTTATACATCGTTCGCGTATTTTAGTAATATTCAAGGTACCAAGCCTCGGATTCTTAATATCTTTACGGTCACGTTTCGTTGTGATGACATAATATTTAATTATGAGAGCAAGTTACTAACCAATCGGCTGAGAGGATTTATATTTAATCCCACTCTATTAGGTCCCTTTAAGACAATATGTCCAAGGAAGATTGCTAGATAGAATGTTATTTATTTTCCTGACTAATAATTGTCTATCTGGAAATCGTCGCAACAGAATGTTTACTACTCGTACCTTACTCTCGAGACGATTAAAGATGTCTTTATGTAAGATTTTGAGTCGTTGTTGTGTGTAAGTAAAAGATAGTTGTGAAACACATTGTTTTTATTGTAAGGGTAAACACCACTATTTTGAGAAAAGATTTATTTCTTTGTAAATAGTCAATGAGTCAGGTTTTGTGTGATATGGCATGTAACCTACAAAGTTTAGTTGCTGATTTTCTGGTGAAAATATCAATGAATTAAATGTTCTAAGTAAGGTATTTTCTTAAGAATTTATTACGTTGTAAACGCCTGCTTACTTAGTCCATATATTTCTTAAATGTTCACACTGAAATATACTTACAATGAGGGTACCTATGTATCTTTTACAATATCTCATCTTATGTCCCTCAATAAATACTTTCACGTTTAATGACAAGCAGATTCGCCATTTACAAGCACTGATTATTACATCCAACAGCCAATAGTGATTATATGTACATATTCGTAAGTAAATTACTTACAACCACGCTTACAGGATCAACATCAACACAATGTAGCTCAAAAGAACAGAAGCAACAATCAGAATCATATGAAATAGTATGCTATGACCCGAACGGTAAGTACTAAATTTTGTACATGTAATACCTTCAACCGTATTCCGCTTAAACAAATCAAAATAACATAAACTAACTTTATATTCACCTTTAAAGGTATCAGAGGTTAACGTGCCCATCTTTTCAAATGCGGATTAATGATTATTGCAATATTTATGTACCTGTTTGGGGCACAAGGAGTCCTTACGATGTTTTATTGAAACTCCATTTTCATTGGTACTCTGAGGTTTAAACCCTATACTCATTGATTCAGAGTCCTTCAACAACTGAACTACGCCTAATTTTAATATTTGTTATATGACATTGATCATTATGTGTTAAAATGAATAGGAACTAGTAGAAAAGTTGAAATAGAATAAGCAGGAGGCCACCTCTTTTAACTTAAGCATCTAGAAGTATGAACAGGTTCCTAGTGTTTCAGATAATAATTAATTACATTTAAGAACACAAACACACAAAGTAAAGAAATTTATAAAAAACATACATAAAATTCATGTAGAAACGAAATTTTCTAGTAGTACTAGTTACTCCGGTTGGGAATTGAACTTAAAACCTTTCGATTCTTTTATAAACTAAGCATTCGTTTTATACGCGCTCTTTATAGTATAAATATGTTATTCTTATTCGATTTCAGATCAAAGGAATATAAGTGTGCAAACAGAAGGCTTGGGTAATTATTTTGTTCATTTTTAAACGTACATAAACGTGTACGTACATTCTCAATGGCCTTTTAGAGTAGACAGAATTTCAGAAACTAACTAATCGGTTACCGATGGACATTAGTTTTACAATGACCTATTTAATTACAAGTAAAATTACTTTGTTATCATATGATTAGTCCGACACCCAAAAATCGAAGTAAAACTTTATATAATGCCAACTATTTAGTATTTAAATGAACATTTGCAACAATTAATAATTTCGGAGGGTATCAATGTGTCTATATGAAAAATTGCAAAACTGGTGATTCTGTAGCCACATGCCACTATGTGACACACGTATGAATGAAATAGTGAATCCCCGTGACAGGAGGTAAACTGAATCGGCATTTAGAGATACCGCCACATACGGTGGCAGTAGCCAAACTTGGAACTAAATTTGACGTTTCCGCCATTGCGTGTTATTTTGTATGAAAGGTAAATTTAGTATTACCAGCGTTGTGTTTTTTGCCCACTCTTTGTAATTTTTATGTTTGTTAAGGGTGATTATAATAAATTGATTTCCGGAGTTTCTTGTTAGTTCTTCTCCAAGCTAGGGTCTCCGCTTATCTAACCTCGGTAAAAAATATGTAAAGACAATGCTCAGTGCCATGTTTGAAATAATAGTTTTAAGAGATTCGCGATTTATACTCATGATATAAGATATAAGGGTGTGTATAAGATTGATTGCAGCTGTGGGAAATCCTACGTCGAAAACACTAAACGGTCTATTGCGGACAGAGTGAAGGAACACATAATATATGTAATATATAATAAGAAGGATAAGTCCCGTTAATTATTAATCATGTTTGAAATAGTTTAATAAACATATTTTGACTTTGATATATTAATTTGTTTTATTTGAGTTTATAGCTCTGCAACCAAAGACCGTTACAAATGAAACCTATAATGTATCGAGCCGTATGGCACAGTGAGTGCTAGTTTTGGCGTGTTTACTGGTAACACTGAATTACGCGACTGTGGCGACGCCTCCAACTGCCACCTTATGTGGCGGGATCTCTACAACCTATTACGACGTTTCCCAATGAAACGTAGAAGTGAAATGTTTCACAATTGTATAAAAACTAAGTTTAATATTGGTTTTCAGGAACATATCGCAAGATTCCATGCCGAGGACTAGCGGGTACGATGTTTGAATCAAATAAACTAAATTGGATATCTATTTTTCATTATTTGCAGCAGTTTACTAGCCCATCACCCATTGGATCCTTTCGGTCCCTACTCCTTTCGTCACCTCTAACAACATGTTTGGAATATAATTATTCAATAATTATCATATTTTAAGAATGTCTTCCGAAGAGGTGTTTATCCAAAGTTATATTTATTGCGAATTTGGTACTAGTCCATTAGTAAGTACTATGTAATTGATCTATATAAAGTAACATATTCAGTTAGGTTCTTTAAACCCTTTTGGGTAATAGATATAATATATTATAAAATGATAACAATAATACGAGTACATGTACGAACTCGTAAAATACTTTAACCCATTAAGGAGTGATCAAATTTTTAAATACTGCCCCATTTGAATCAAGTAATCAGTGCTCAGTTTATAATAGACAGACCTCTGACTAACCTGAGAAGTTTTATGTTCGTGAATATAGAAGTTAATCCTTGTTACATCATTAGGCACGAGACAGAGTGAACCAGCGAATGAGAGAGTCAAGGTTTGCGGACCAGAACCATGCTGGCTAAATGGTAAGAATGGTTATGCATACATATGCATCATGACTGGGTTGGTTTCTTAAAGGGTCTTTATAACATATACGGGAAACTATTACATACATATACATAGACGGCCGCAGTGGCTCCATCGATCAACCATTTGATCGTGATGTCCTGGCCTCAATTCGCGTCGGAGATAGTGTTAAGAAGTACGATTTTCTTCTGCTTTCACATTTTGATCATTGAATATAGAATCTTTATCAAAAGGATTACGCCATGCAGTAAAAAAAGATAACATATGTTTGAGAAGGAGTCACTAAAGCAAACTGTAGGCATTGTAATAAATGAGCATCTGTCTTCACTGTCTACTGAGTTCCATACTGAGCGTAATATGTCTGTACGGGTATCAATGAAATAAAAACCGGTACTACTATTTCGCTTTATCCGTCGCCTAGTGGATAGGTAAAAAAGAAATCGCTCTGCCTTAGGCGTTGCTAAAATACATTATAAAATACAATACAAAAAATGTATACAATAGATATGGTGGAGCATGCACAAATGCGAGAGATGTAGGATTCCAAAATATATTCTATGTCAAAAATCATTTCTAAACATAGAGTAAGACTTCCCTTGTCAGGTTATAGTAGTTGAATGAGAGCCATGAGTGATCGTGTTTATGGCTTACTATTGTGGAGGCGTTTGTCCTACTGCTATTGGGTGATCAATTGAAATCATTTCTACGAGTAGAGATAGTAAAACATTGCGAGGAGTGCTAATTTTCGTTCGGGATCAGCCATTAGTGAGCACCTGTACACGTACCATTAAACAGTACCAGTCAAGAATTATAATTATTGAAATAAAACGGGTGTCATTATCATAAACATGGACATATAAATAAAGGAATTGTTATACGGGACTACTGCTCACGGACGGACCTACTCAAAGAGGTACTAATTGCTCGACTCGGCTCAAAAAATTACATATGAAAAATAAAAAAGTGTATGTTAGTCATAGTTATCCATTTATCTTTATTAAATATCTAATTAAATACTCAAGGAAATTAAGTACCTACTAGGAGCACATGAGCTTCACCTGGATTTTTATCCAATCGCGCTAAAATATCTTACATTTTTCACAAAATGTATGTGACCTTGACGTTTAAAACAACTGACGGTCGTGAATGTTCACATGACTTCGGCTCAATTTCGTGACTGAATAAGTGATAATTCATGCCCGAGCGAACCATTTTATAATAATTAATTATATTTTCACATTTTTATGTTTTGGCGGGAAGTAAAATTTGCTATTTCGATCTAGAAAATATTTTTTCATAAATCATTATAATATAAATATACTTAATACATATTGAAAAAGAACGTAAAAAAGTATTTGTAAAGAAATAGCGGTAACGTCCTTTTACTTGGAGGGTATCACCATGCTAAACAAAGCAATACTAAAAACGAAAATTGTATTTGGACTTAACGAAGCGATAATTACAAAGCAATGGAACCATTATATTAAGTAAGTAGCAACCGTATATACCGTCTGTGTACCTCTTTTTGGCTTTTAAACCCGTAACAAATACATCACGCTCTTAAAATCTGTGCGTTAGTCATACTTGATAGACCATCAACCATCGTCACTGCGAGCAAATAGACGTTCCACACACATCACACCTGCTGTATAGAGGATACAGGAGTAGACAGAGTTTACAGATCCCATTTTATTAATTGACTTCGACACCGCCTCATATAAAATATAGACAGTACCTATGTGTGTATGTATAAGTTTACTATATTTTTTCCATTATCTTACTATGATACATACAAGCGTATACATTTACGTTCTATAATCTCTTTCGGGGTAGATAAAAACGTAGAAATAACATTATATCTCCTGGATTATTGTTGGCATGAGTGTCGTTGTATGGAAGATATTAAAATGGGAAACTGCTGATAGGTAGCTAGCCCAGCGCTAAATAAATTCCATTGTCTCTAGTCCTTTAGTCGGCACACAGCAGCATTTTATATACGTCCTAGACTAACGGGGGCATTTCTATCATTCATCAGCATATTTATTTATCAATAATTTATATTCGACAATTTCAACGCGAACCTAACCTACCGTTGATTTTGCTACACAGATTCCATAAAGTTTTATTTCTATTCCTTTAGCGTTTTCCGCGTGTCTAAGACTAAGGACTCACGAAGCGGTTTTCACCCGCGCCCGCCGCGGTAATCGGCCCGCAGCCTTTGTAGAACACCGATACTTATGTAAAAAATAAAAGCACATTTCACGACGTGATTTACGCCCGCGGTGCTTGCAATTGTTAACAGCTCCCGCTGCACCTGCGGTCATCTTGTACCGGCGGGTCGAGATCAGCCGCGCGTTCTGTGATAGGTTTGCCACCCGACCACGTGGGTTACTCGCCGTCGCGGCGGTTGCGGGGCAAAATTGGTTCGTGAGTCCGTAGCCTAAGGGCGCTGGTAGCCTACCCTTGTAAGTTATGTTATGTTTCAGGCAAGAACACAGAGTCTTCAACGTATATATCACGAAGAGATGCCGAACAGCAAACATGTTTGGGCAGTGATGGACCAAGTAGAGGTAATTAGTACTATTGCTTACTATTAGGGTAATAAATAATAGCATAGTAAGAAATTATCAGTGCTTGTCAGCGGTGACTCGCTTCACCACCTGCTACGTTAGATGCTGACTCTTTGCTGAATATTATATGAGTTCAAGGCGGCCATAGAATCACAAGTACACCTTAACTTCTGACTACTCCGCAAAGGCCGATCATGAAGTGACATATCGTATACTAACTACAAACTTGAATAGTTCCTTTCTTTCCTACACTGTGACAGCTACTGGGCTACTAGCAGCCTGTCCCCAATATTTCATATCAACCACATAATATTCCCGATAGCACTGCTAAATTTGACCAGGAAGATTAGGTATCCAAATTTCCAATAATTTTAAAATAACGGGGTATAAGCATGTAAATAAAGATTTTTCCACGATTGTTACAGATTCTGACAAGCCCTGTCCCAGTACATGCTTGAGGCGTCAAGAAAGGGAGAGACGTGCTCGCCGGGAATGTCGTGAGTATATTAGCCGACCACACAGATAACCAGAGATAGAGAGTTCTAGATTGATTGCAAGCGATTTTATTAATAACCACCGAGCGTATTTTCCATTTAAATATTAATTAATGTAATGACGAACCTTAACATTGAGAAAATAGTGACAAATATGTCTTTGGAAGCAGTTTCTTTATCATTTTCTTTGGAGACTAAAGAAAAAAGTGTACATATATTTATTAAAGTAAAAATGAGCATGATGACCAATTTAACAATATGCAAACGCTTCGTTACTTTTAAGCTTCAAGGTAATGACAGGGTAGAGTGATGATGGTCTTGCCTCTCAAAGTGTAAGTTTCAGTAGGTACGCGTAATTGCAGAGTATTATATATTAATGAAATTATTACATTTTTTCTTCGTAGCTCAGTTGTTTGGGGCGTGACTATATCAGTGGGTACAGGGTACAAATCCCGCTTGAGCATGTACCAATTTAGCAGCATGTAACATTTTCGTAATAAAACACATTTACGAAATGCGTCGGATACTACACTGAGGGAAAACATCGTAAGGACACCTACGCGTTTGTCTTGTTTGTATATGTCAATTATTATCTTACATGGTTATCAGGTCCCGACAGACCAGACCCGAGGTATCCTGGTCGAGAACCAGCTGAAGAAAGAGGTAACGTATTATTTCATTTACCTTTGAAATTAAACATACATATACATCCCCGTCCTTTAATAAACTAGTATTTAGTTGCTCAAGACTGGCCCGGGGCCTGGAAATTTTCTGGAATGTTAGATAATGTTATTGGGCGATGGACTAGTAAACTGTCACCGACTTTCGTCCTCAATACCGTCATTACATCAATAGTTTCGTTGAAAGTGACTGAAGAGATTAAGAGCCTAGAATGTATTGTGGATGTATATATAATGCATAAGGAATGGTATACATGTTTGTTAAATGATCCATAATTTTAAAATACTTTAAACAACCTTTACGTCAGACTCAAAGGCTCCGTTTACACACATACGCCCGTTTACACCCGTTTCTCTACAGAGGTTTGACAACTTAAGTTCTTCAGATGATCGCAAAGTATCATATGTTAATTATTATATGGTAATCAGGTCCCGACAGACCAGACCCGAGGTATCCTGGTCGGGAACCATTTGAAGAAAGAGGTGAGGTATCATTTCTATTAGCTTTGGTATTATAGACCTTGCTATTGGGGGATGGGCTAGCAACCTGTCACCAAAGTTCTTAATCAATGCGATAATCTCGAGGAGTAGGCAAAGATCATGGATCCTCAATTGTTCCGATCCTGACAGATCAGTTTCGCTTCATTGACACTCATAAATCTACTCCCTTCGTCCGCATTCGTAACCAGCGTTTCGTGACACACTCGGCGGTTATGGGTACTTCTAATGTCACCCTTTTGCAATATATCATCTATCTGACTGTCATAATAATGTCTTATTGTGCCGCCCCCTACGTAACCACTCTTCCACTACACTCATATATTCCTACTACTACTTTCGCTCCAGGATCTCTTTCCCTTTCTTCCGCAATTCTTAAAAAAGTGTTTTTCCGTTCAGGAACACTCGCATTGATTGCTTTATTTTTGGCTTTTCTTACCATCCAATCCTGCTATGTATCACGATCTTTCTAACTTCAACATCTCACAATAGAACCTGACTCTATGATGGCAGATTCCACCATACAATCCTTCAACACCTTTCAAATATTCTGAAATATTCTACTGTAACCTCTTTATTCAATGTACTTATTTGTTCTTCCACTATTTTCTATATTTTTCACGTACTTCATAATATTTCAATTTGCCTATTTTTGTTATTAGCAATTCTGTATGCATTTACAACGATGATGCCTATTGGAGCAGACCCCTCATTCATAATGATGATTTGTTCCCACACATGCCGCCTCAATCGTATATCCACAATGTCAAAACCTATCATATTTCTATCTACACCCCTTTCCCAAGTATAGTATACAATATAAGTACATGTGGATCTTTTTATATCAAAACACTATATTTGCAACAAAAAACCCCTTTCCAAACATATATATATATATATATATATCTAACATATATTCTATCGCGAATTTCACTTTTTCGTCTGCGTGCTTAACTTTTCATCTACATGGTTACCAATTATTATCTTATATAAGATAAACGTAGATATTATCTAGCACATCTGCAGAACATGTTCCATTTTATTTTTTTCGAATATCCTGTAGAGAAAAATTAACTACATAAATTTTTAATTATCTTTTTCATTTTCAATCGTATACCACGACCTACTCATTCAGCTTATGTACTATTATGGTTATTAATCTTATAAAACATTTAATCTAGCTTATAAAAAAGTAAAAATAATAATGATAAAAGTCGCAAATTAATAAAAAAAATTAATAGTAAAAAAAACGGCTATTTTGATAAAAAATACTTAAACTCAAATATCTCGAAAACGGTTAGGTTTAGGTTGGGGTGTTCCATAGTGAAATTAATCAGATATGATGAGTACTACACGCCCTTAACGGGAATAGGTCGACTTAACTGGTAACCCTGTATAATATCAACAATTATTTTACGTGGTTATCAGGTCCCGACAGACCAGACCCGAGGTATCCTGGTCGAGAACCAATTGAAATATCAGGTGAGGAATAATTTCTTTTAGCTTCGGAATGATAGATAATATTATTGGGCGATGAGCTAGAAACCTGTCACCAATATTGGCATGTATCAACATTTGTCATGTGGAATACTGGTTATTAGGAAAAGGTGGGGTTCAGACTAGTCAAGACAGTTGTCAGCGGGCACTTAACTTTTGTCTACCTCGAAAGGCTTTAACGGGCGGCATGTATGTGACTTCAGCTCACTATATAGTCATACGAATCTAGTTACATTTTACAGACTATAGTAACCTTTCTCAAAAGTTTTTAAACAATGCCATCATCTCGGCAGAGGGGTAGATATATTGTAGTTCTGATAATTGCAGAGAATTATAAGTCACTTATTATCTAACATGATTATCAGGTACCGACATACCAGACCCGAGGTATCCTCGTCGAGGACCAATTGAAGAAAGAGGTGAGGTATAATTTCTTCTAGTTTTTAATATTTTAATGTTCAAGACTAACTCGGGGCATGGAAATTCTTTGGAATAATAGATAATGTTCTTAGGCGATGGAATGTATTCGTTGTCAATGCCGTCATTACCTCAATTGAAAAGTGACTGAAGAGAATTAGAGGCTAGAATGTATTGGGATTGTATGTATAAGGGATAAAGAATAGCATAGAATGGAATGGTAGAGGGGTACATAGCTTTAGTTATATTATTTGTACATTTTTATCAGGTCCCGACAGACCAGACCCGAGGTATCCTCGTCGAGAACCAATTGAAATATCAGGTGAGGTATTATTTCTTTTTGCTTCAGAATGATAGATAATACTATTGGGCGATGAGCTAGAAACCTGTCACCAATATTGGCATGTATCAACATTTGTC
This sequence comes from Leucoptera coffeella, assembly GCA_030578115.1. Taxonomy (NCBI): domain Eukaryota; kingdom Metazoa; phylum Arthropoda; class Insecta; order Lepidoptera; family Lyonetiidae; genus Leucoptera; species Leucoptera coffeella. Next base: position 90,119 of record JAMBLF010001378.1, read on the forward strand.
ATGTGGGATACTGGTTATCAGGAAAAGGTGGGGTTCAGAGTAGTCAAAGGCCAGTTGTCAGCGGACACTTAACTTTTGTCTACCTCGAAAGGTTTTAACGGGCGGCATGCATGTGACTTCAGCTCACTAGTCATACGAATCTAGTTACGTTTTACAGGCTATAGTAACCTTTCTCAAAAAGTTTGAACAATGCCATCATCTCGGCAGAGGGGTAGACATATTGTAGTTTTTCTGATAATTCCAGAGAATTATGTCACTTATTATATAACATGATTATCAGGTACCGACATACCAGACCCGAGGTATCCTCGTCGAGGACCAATTGAAGAAAGAGGTGAGGTATAATTTCTATTAGCTTTGGAATGAAAGATCATTTTCCTGGGCTATGGGCTAGCAAGCTGTCACCAATGTTGTTAATCAATGCGGTAATTTCTTAATTACTTCTAGTTTTTAATATTTTAATGTTCAAGACTAGCTCGGGGCATGGAAATTCTTTGGAATAATAGATAATGTTCTTAGGCGATGAAATGTATTCGTTGTCATTGCCATCATTACCTCAATTAAAAAGTGACTGAAGAGAATTAGAGGCTAGAATGTATTGGGATTGTATGTATAAGGGATAAAGAAAAGTATACAATGGAATGGTAGAGGGGTACATAGCTTTAGTTCTCTAGAGAATTGCAGAGTATTATTTGTACATTTTTATCTTACATGGTTATCAGGTCCCGACAGACCAGACCCGAGGTATCCTGGCCGAGAACCAATTGAAATATCAGGTGAGGTATCATTTCTTTTAGCTTCGGAATGATAGATAATATTATTGGGCAATGAGCTAGAAACCTGTCATCAATATTGGCATGTATCAACATTTGTCATGTTGCATACTGGTTATTAGGAAAAGGTGGGGATCAGAGTAGTCAAAGGCCAGTTGTCAGCGGGCACTTAACTTTCGTCTACCTCGCAACGTTTTAACGGGTGGCATATACATATGTATGTAAGCTCACTAGTCATACGAATCTAGTTACATTTTGCAGACTACAGTAACCTGTCACAAACGTTTTTAAACAATGGCATCATCTCTACAGAGGGGTAGACATATTGTAGTTGTTCCGATAATTGCAGAGAATTATGTCACTTATTATTTTACACGGTTATCAGGTACCGACATACCAGACCCGAGGTATCCTCGTCGAAAACCAATTGACGAAAGAGGTGAGTTATTATTTCTAATAGGTTTGGAATGATAGATTATGTTACTGCGCGATAGGCTAGCAACCTGTCACTAATGTTTTTAATCAATGCCATCATCTCAACAAAGGCGTAGAAATGCTTTAGTTCTCCAGATATTTGCAGATTATTAAATTTCAATTATTATCTTAAATGGTTATCAGGTCCCGACAGACCAGACCCGAGGTATCCTCGTCGAGAACCAATTGACGAAAGAGGTGAGGTATTGCTTCTATTAGCTTCGGAATGATAGATAGTATTGGATGATGGGCTAGTAACTTCGCACCAATCTGATTTATCTAAAGACAAACGCATACACGACTATTAACCCTTGCGGGGTAGTCAGAAGTTCAGGTTTCCATCTCCGCAATTGCGGAGGTAGTAACTCCATGGCTTCCTCGAACCCACGTGTTGACCAGATAGTCAGTACTCAATGTGACAGGTGGTAAGTCATGTCACCATTTACAAGCACTGACTATTACCTGTTCGCAGAACAGATAGGTTTCCTCACGATGTTTTCCCTCACCATAATATTCGATGCATTTCGTAAATGCTACAATCAATACCGTCATTACTCCGATAGTTTTATTATAAGTGACCGAAGAGATCTTAGTCTAAAAAGAGTTGAACTGACTTGACCCTGAATGGGGTTAAGAGGTGAGAATGTATTCATGTCGTATGAAATATACGTTCTCAGAGTGTTAACTATTATGAATATAGCGATATTTTTTTTAATACTTTAATACGCCATTCATTATGATGATTGTGTCGGCGAAAGTACAAACACTGATCCCATGCCGTGCAAGCGCAAACATTTCTTGATATTCCCTCGCCACGGTTACACGAACTCCGCCAGCCGCTACAACCGAAGAAAAACTTTATCTTTGGAATTATAGATAATACTATTGGGTGATGGGGTAGCAACCTTTCACCAATGTTCTTAATATCTGCAGCTTTAGTTCTTCTGATAATTGCAGAGTATCATATGTCAATTTTTATCTTACTTGGTTATCAGGTCCCGACAGACCAGACCCGAGGTATCCTCGTCGAAAACCAAGTGACGAAAGAGGTGAGGTATTATTTCTATTAGCTTCGGAATGAGAAATTATAGTATTGGATGATGGGCTGGGAACCTGTCACTAAAGTTTATAATCAATGCTAGGCCAGGGATAATAGCCTACGCGGATGACAGCACAGTTGTAGAGAGGTACCTCCCTGGTCCTAGGCCCAACGTGGATGAAATAAATCTCCAATGGGAAGCAATGGTCGCGCGAGTGAATCATACGCTGGAACACGTCTCCCAATGGGAAGATATGAACCTCGTGGGATTCAACGCTAAAAAGACCAAAGGATGCCTTTTCTCTGCTAAGAAAACTGAGATGAGTATTGCTCCACTCTTTCGAGGAACGCAGTTGCCAGTCACTAGTCGTTTGAGTATGCTTGGTATCGAGTTTACGAACGACCTAAACTTTGGTGAGAATATAGAGTCAAAGGCCAAGCTTGCAGTGAGGAAACTTGGCATCCTGAACAGGGTTAAGCAATGTTTCACACCGGAGCAGCTTTTAGTTCTTTACAAAGCACAAGTGCGGTCGTGTGTAGAATATTGCAGTCACCTATGGGATGGCTCTGCCAAGTACCAGCTAAATTCCCTTGACTCTATAGAGCCAAGCGCATGATTGGCGACCAAAAACTTCGTCGTCCAGTCGAATAGCCTAGCGCACAGATGCAAGGTTGCCAGTCTTTGCGTGTTTTACAGGCTCTATTATGGCGAGTGTGCGAATGAGCTGCACCAGCTCGTACCTCCTTCGCCTTTTTATCACCGAACCTCCCGGAAAACGGTGGGATACCATCCCCATTTGGTAGAGCTACCGCGTGCCTGCTCAAATCGCTTTAAAGTGTCATTCTTAATACGGGCCGGTAAGGAATGGAATTCCCTGCCTGCCTCTGTATTTCCGGAGGTATTTAATACACAGATGTTCAAAACTAGGGTGCATAGGCATTTTTTGGGCAAGCTCGCTACATCTTAGACTCTGTCTGTCGCCTCCTTCGAGGTACAAACAGGGTCAAGAGTGAACCCATTTAAGTTAAAAAAAAAGGTTTAAATTTCAATAATTATCTTACTTGGTTATCAGGTCCCGACAGACCAGACCGGAGGTATCCGAGTCGAGAACCAATTGACGAAAGAGGTGAGGTATTATTTCTATTAGCTTCGGAATGATAAATTATAGTATTGGATGATGGGCTGGGAACCTGTCACTAAAGTTTATAATCAATGCCATCATCTCAACAGAGGCGTAAACACTTCAGTTCTCCAGATAATTGCAGAGTATTAAATTTCAATTATTATCTTACATGGTTATCAGGTCCCGACAGACCAGACCCGAGGTATCCTCGTCGAGAACCAACTGACGGAAGAGGTGAGGTATTATTTCTATTAGCTTTGCAATGATAGATCATGTTACTGGCGATGGGCTAGCAACCTCTCACTGACGTTTTTAATCAATGCCATAATCTCAACAGAGACGTAGACGCTTTAGTTCTTCAGATATTTACAGAGTATTTAAGTCAGAGTCAAAGTCAAATGTTTTTATTCAACATAAGTACATGTACAGTACATTCATTGAAAGTAAAAAAAACATTTGCCTGACACTGGTTGTCTCTTAGCATAGATATTCTCCCGTTCATTAAATTTAAATAATTATCTTACATGGTTATCAGGTCCCGACAGACCAGACCGGAGGTATCCTGATCGAGAACCAATTGATGGAAGAGGTGAGTTATTATTTCTATTAGCTTTGGAATGATAGATCATGTTACTGGCGATGGGCTTGTAACCCGTCACCAATATTGGCTTGGTTCAAAATTTGCTATGTTGGCTAATTATTAAGAAATAGTGTGGTTCTGAGTTGTCATAGACCGTATTTCAGCGGGCAACCTTTCTTCACCTCGAAATGGGTTAAGGTTCGTTAATGCATGTATGTATATGTCTTTAAGTCACTAGTTTATATTTTATGAACAAAAAAAAATTCTTGGTCGCAACTACCAAGGTGGCCTACAAGAACCACCTAATTTTATTTTATATTGGAAAAGAATAATCAACTAACACCTTATAATAATAATTTATTAAAAAACAGGTCAGCCATGCCTAATAATTATTGAAAAAAAGGACTTAACCTCTTACTTCCATTCTTTTAAGTATGATCTCCTATATCGAGTAAGTGATGCAAATTCATCTTGTATTCACTTTTCAGTAGCTAGATATGTAGCATTTGTGCACTGGTAAGAATATCGCAAGCATTGTAATGACTTTTTTCGTGAATATTACATTATATTGTTTTAATTTATATTATCTCTTTTGCGGGTTTGACAACTTGAGGGTGTACTACCCGTCAGAATTACCTGTATACCTAACTTTATGACGTCATTCGAACAAGTCAGATACGATAGGTACGAGGTAGGCAAGATCGGGACAAGGTGCGGGGAAAAGCTTTCCACCGAGGTGCACAGATATATCCAACTGATCGTATGTATTTGTGACTATGAAAATATGCTTATAGACGAAGACAGAACTGGACGAAGATCCAAACCTCCTTCAAGATCCACATCTGAAGAATATGAAGGTTATTATAATAAAATAAATACAATCAAAACCCATAAATTTAGAATGAAAGCAAATTTCAATAGTCAGTCCTACAATTAAGTCAGTGCAACATGTAATGTCAATTCTTATATAATTTAGGAAAATACTCTAGTAGAGTAAATTACGTTCCGTGTTAGCTGGGACGAAGAAAAAATGCTAACTAGCTGCCGTTCATCACGGCATGTCGTGAGAAGGGACTAAGGGTAAATTGTAACTATATTATTAAACAATAGATCTTGGTGTAGCTCTAAAGTGTATTAAAAGTTGAAGCCCATTGAAAAAGCACTTGATGGAAAGTTTTTAAAACCATTGAATAGTACGAGGTTGTATTTTCGAAGTTGGGATAAGTTATAAATTATAATGTAAGGGATAGCGGGCGTGAAGTGTATGATAAATTATATGTTACCATGAAACTATGTAACTTAACAAAACCTATAATTAATAACCGTATATTATTTTTTTCCTACAGTTAAAAGGACTCGTTACTCCAAGGATAAATTCAGTCCACAAGATTCTAGCTCAATATATGACCGAACTCCTTATGGTACTATAAATCATACACTTAATTACCATTATAACGTACATTACATTATAACCGAGATAGTTAGAGGTTTACGTGTTTATCAGTGTAACGTCTCAGTAGGTCTAATGAGTCTACAATAAACCCATTATTCACCACATTCAAAGTCTTTTTATTCATGGCCACTTTTAGGGTTAATGAACGAACGTATTTATTACAATAAAACGTATGATTGTAGATCGAAGTGGACGAAGATCTGAACCGCCTTCAAGATATGGATCTCAAGAGTATGGAGGTTGTATATTTATCGTTTTTTGTCCCATATTTACAAAATATTGCCAACCACATTAAGGATATAGAACTTATTACATGTGTGGCTTTGGTAGTGAAACACGTAATTTGTACGTATGGACTCTGTAATGATGAAATTTTCTGCTTACATTTTTACATAAATTTTGGCGTATGTATCTGTAACGATAAAATGTATGCTTATAGAAACGGACCGATCTGATCGAAGAAGATCCAAACTTCCTTCAAGATATGATTCTGACCTATATAAAGGTGTGTTCCATATTAATTTTATCATTTAAATATAGTAGAGCTTATCCGTTTCATTATATTCTTTCATAACTCTTGAATTGAAGCGCTCGTGCTAATTGATGAATATTTTCATGAGCTTTGCCCCGAGAGTATATTAACAGAGACAGACTGCCGAAAAGAGAGTATTATTAATCATATCATATTATTAGTCATATCATAACATGAAATTGTCTTCAACATTTCATATTATAATATGATTAAAACCTTTGGATGCCAGAATCTCGTTATATCATACGATTATAGTTTTAAGAGATTCGCTATTTATACTCATGATTAATAATTCACGGGACTTATCGCGTATGTTTATATATAATAAAATTACCTTTTATTAACCCGTCGTTTCGGCTACGTTGCAGTAGCCATGGTCACGGGCAGACTATCATACGATGGTCATGATGTCCATGTTAAAGCTGACTAATTTCTTCACGATATCTTCACTGAACGTAGAAGTTGAAAATTGTGAATTTCTAACGATAAGAAATATGTTAAGTTCCAGCTCCACCGTCGGTCAACGAATTTGATAGACGTGGAAGGAGAGGGGAACCAGATTCAGGAAGATATGGAGATCGTGATCGAGACTGGGATGGTGGAACATGTCCATCACTATCTGGAGGTAATCACTACATAGTATAAAACAATGTTGCTCTTTGTCCCTATGTCCCTTTGTATGCTTAAATATTTGAAACTACGCAACGGATTTTGATGCAGTTTTTTTTAATAGATAGAGTGATTTGAGAGGAAGGTTTATATGTATAATAACATTCATTAAATAGTGGAGTAGGCTATATATTTTATACCCGTGCAAAGCCGGAGCGGGTCACTAGTATTGTATAAAGTATACAATATTCAAACATAGGCACTATAGTCTCTAAAATGTAACTTGATTCGTGTGACGACTATCAAAGTGACATTGCTAGTGCATTCTGGATTGGTGAATTTTGGATTTCGATTAATTATATTATTATATACAATATTCTATTTAAATTAACTTTGGGACTATTTTAGGAAGAGTTAATAAAATATATATTAAATGATATCACAGGTCTTACTGGTCAAATCCTGAATCGTTAAAAATTTTTTGGAAGAATCATCTTGATTATTATAGAAAACAAAAAAATGATAATATTAAATTGTCGTTTTAGTAAATAATTATTGAAATGAATATCACGGTTATAAATTAATTTATTTGATCCATATCCATGCCTATGGTTGATGTAAATATAAGTGACCTTGTAAGGATGGATGACATAAACTACATGTCTGTCTGTAATCTGTCGTAAAAGCCAATTAAATCCGTGACGTCCTGATAAGGTTCAATTAAAAGTTATACTCACATATGTCATAAGAATCAAGTTATATTTTACAGACTATAATATAAGCGGAAAATAGGTCTATTCGGCCTGTGGTTGTAAGAGCTCTTAACTCTCAGCTTTACAATTCTGATTTTCCATTTTAGTTGTGAGGCAGCTTAGAGAAAATCATCATTCTTGGCTAAAAATATAATTATAATGGTAAATTAAGATATAGAAAAGAATAATTTGACTATGATACGATATGATAAACTAATGTTTCATATTTGTTTTAAAAAGGGGTATGTACGGATGTATGCGCCGAAAGAGCAAGAGATATAAGAAAAATATGTGAGGACGAACGCAGATACCGAGAGCTACAGGGCCCTGACAGAGGCGTAGACTCTTCTCGAAGAGGTAAGTGAAATTTGGATTTGATTGTAAGTGTACTTATACTGCTAGTGGGTGAATCCGTTACAAATTTAAATTTTTGTGTTTTTAAAGAGAATTATTTCAACATAACTCACAGTAATCAATACTAAATTAAAAAGGCAACAGATCAAATATGGCACGTGCCTCTTAAGATTATGAAACTCTGTAAACGTTTTAATTTTTTAACCTTGCAATAGATTTGTTAAATCTGTTACGGAACGTTATATTCAACTACCAAATGTATTTAGATTCACGAGAATATCGAGAGAAAAGAAAGAGAGAACCTTATGATGAAGAGGACAGATATAGAAGACCGGGAGAGCCTGGCATGAAGCCATCACGAGAGGGTGAGAACTACATGTAGATGTTAACTGGAGCAAATATTTATAAAAATCCACTATGTAACCCAGTTTTGTAAATTAACGATTGCCATTCCCTACGCCCAGTTTCTCACCAGTTGTCCTAAATGGGAATTATAGTTAACTAAACTTTCGACACACACGCTAAATCTATCACAGAATGTTATATTAAACTACCAATTATATTCGTAGATTCACGAACATATCGGGAAAAAAGGAAGAGACAGCCTGAAGATGAAGAAGATAGATATAGAAGACCGGGAGAGCCTGGCATCAAGCCATCACGAGAAGGTGAGACCTGCATGTGCACTCTTAACATTTTGGTTAATCATACAGATCAAATAAATGAACATGATAATCACACAGATAAACTTTTTATGAAAAAAAATTTGCGCTTGTAGAGGAAACCAAAAATTTATAGTAATAATTAAGAACTCTTTCTAATATACTGTCTAACAGATTGCTGCTCAATTTTCCGTTTTGCCTTTGATTATTACGTTAAAACAATTACAATTTCTTTTGGTCTGGAATGCTCCAAAAACATGCTATTTTGTCGATTCTGATGCTTAACAAAGCACTAAACCATATATTAACTACTGCTATACCATTTCAATTTCGCCAATATCAGTCCCTCCAGCAATCAGGCCCAAAAGACGTGAAGATAATTTATTAAGAAATTATAATTTATGTGTTACGGAATGTTATATTAAACTACCAATTATATTCTAAGATTCACGAACATATCGGGAAAAAAGGAAGAGACAGCCTGAAGATGAAGAAGATAGATATAGAAGACCGGGAGAGCCTGGCATCAAGCCATCACGAGAAGGTGAGACCTGCATGTGCACTTTTAAAATTTTGGTTAATCATAATTGTGTTTGTACTATTCTACATTGCTTGCAGTGCACTCAAACTGCACCCCTTTCTAGATCTCACGCACATTAATCAGAATGAACTTGGTAATCATGCAGATTAACTTTTAATTTAAAAAAAAAATATATGCGTCTTGCAATGCACTCAAATTGAACTACTTTCTAGATCTCATAATAATTATAGTAATTAATATTAAATGAAAAAAAATTTTTGTGACCTTGTAGAGGAAAGCAAAACGCATAGTTATAATAAAGGACTTTTTCTAATATGCTGTCTAACAGATTTCTGCTCAATTTCCCGTCTTGCATTTGATCATTACATTTAAGCAAATACAATTTTGCTCCATAAATATGCTATTTTGTAGATCCTGATGCTCAAAGCACTACATCATATTTTGACTATTGCTAGAGCATATGAATTTCGCAAATATAGTCTCGGGCGCAAAAGACGTTAAGACAATGTTTTTACTATAATGTAAGAAATTATAATTTATGTGTTACGGAATATTATATTAAACTAACAAACATATTCTTATTCAAATGTCTCTTAAGATTAAAAGACATTATGTACGTTTTAATTTATTAACCTTGCAAGAAACTTGCTGAAGCTATCACGGAATGTTATATTAAACCAACAAACATATTTTTAGATTCACGAATATATCGAGAAAAAAGAAAGAGACAACCTGATGATGAAGGAGATAGCTATAGAAGACCGGGGGAGCCTGGCATGAAGCCATCGCGAGAAGGTGCGAACTACATGTAGATGATAACGGGAGCAAAAATTTATAAGAATTTACTATGTAACCCAGTTTTGTAAATTAAAAATTGCCATTCCCTACGCACAGTTTCTCACCAGTTGTCCTAAATGGGAATTATAGTTAACTAAACTTGCACTACACATGCTAAATCTATCACGGAATGTTATATTAAACTACCAAATATATTCGTAGATTCACGAGTATATCGAGAAAAAAGAAAGAGACAGCCTGAAGATGAAGAAGATAGATATAGAAGATCAGGAGAGCCCGGTATGCAGCCATCACGAGAAGGAGAAACCTACTTGTGCACTCTTAACATTTTGATTAATCATAATTGTGTTTCTGCACCGCTTGCAATGCACTCAAACTGCACTCCTTTCTAGATCTCACGCACTTTAATTAGAATGAACGTCATAATTAATTCACTACATCATTTCCAAGTCAACTAGTACATTCTTAACGATACGTACGTTTTGTTTTAACTACGAGTAGTAATTCTATGGCCATCTCGAATCACACGAGATGTCCAGAAAGTCGGTAGTGAATGTGACAGGTTGTAAGCCATACCGCTATTTAGAAACACTATTACCAGCTTGGGGAACATGTACATTTCTTCATCATTTTTACCGTCACCGTCATAATCAGTAAAATTCATAAACAGTCCACGAAATATACCAAATCTGGCCGTACAACCACCATCCACTCTCGCGCATGCATTTGAACCAATTTCTGTATGCTGTGATTGTAGTATGCGTAAACTGACAATCCATACAAAGTTATGTACAACAGAGATGAGATGCTTTCTCTGTTATATTTTTACACGCATAACTATTGTTCTTGTAATCGTTGTGCATATTATTGTAGCTGTATATAAAAGCTTTAATTATTAAAAGGTACTGCGTCGTACTTTACTTAACTAAGTTGGAAGAGCAAATACTACGATACTGGAATTTGCAATACAACAAATTAGGTGTAAAGAATATACTTCTTTATATGAGACAGTATCAAAAGATCAGTTATCATCAGAATATACAAATAAGTGAGGTACACGAAAAGATCAAAATTGTTGCAGGGCGACGAGGCTCCAGGGATGGAGGCCCTACGAGAGAAATTAAAGATCGTGGATCTAGGGAAGGTACGTTGCTATTTGTAATTTCAAATTATTACATTGATTGATAAAATGTCGACTGCAGTCACACATCAGGAAGTTAGCTTCCAAAAGTAGGCTAAGCTCTTATTGCAAGTAAGGCAATAAACCACTTGCAGCTTCTTGACAGCGTCGCTACCACAAGCCAAAATTGTGACTGCATTTACAATCACACTTTTCAATGACGCACTTTTGTCACTGTGCCAATAAAATATTATTTTTCTAAATCTCTTATCAATCACTTGTCTACAAGCTGAATCATTGAGCACATGTATGAATATAATTCCAGAAAGACCTTCGGATAGAGAAGGTGATAGGAGTGAAAGAAGTAGAACAGGTCGTGAAGAAGAAGATAGAAGGCGAGGCCCCGACAAAGCCAGGGGCAAAGGTTGGGAAGGAGAACCTGAATCACCAGGAGGTCAGTAGTGGTGTCAGCACTGGTGACTTTTGGTGCTCATGACAATAGGTTTACAAGATTAACGTCTAGACAGGTTACCGGATTTTCCCAAAAACGTGTCTCATTTCTGTCTCCGTAACTGCACGTCCTTGTGAACCAGCCGCTATCTCTCATAATCATTTCATCGCTTGCATAACTTTTTCTATACTTATATCACTCCTTTCCCTATCACCAGTAT